>QJNZ01000952.1:7501-32887 GCA_004155055.1 Monosporascus sp. CRB-8-3
TAAAATCTGTTCCAGAGCTTAATTCCGGTTTTGAATTCAACCTTATATATAAATAAATCTGTAAAAACAGCTAGATTAGTAATAAAATATGGTCTGTAATAGCGGTAAATATATTAATTTTTATATTATATATTTTAAATTTCTCTCCAATTAAAATATTAAAACTAAGTTTTTAATTTTTATATTAACATACTACTTTCTTATTAAATTATTTCTTAATAAAAAGGACGTAATTTAAAAAAATCGTATAACTTTATTATATAAATTAATAAGTTATATTATTTTATTTATTAAAATTTATTAAATTTTACTTTTTTATAAACTACTTTATTCTACTTTTATTAAGGACGAATTTTAACGGAATTTTCAACCTTTTTTCGTAATTCGAAATAATCGAATAAATTATTATTTATAATCTTTTTTATATTAATATAATAGTTCAACTTTTATATTTTAAAATTCGTTATTAATATTTTTTAATTTTATAATTAATTTCTTTATAAAGTTTATATTTCTTAATATAAATTTATATGCAAAATCGATAGGTTTAAGCCGTATTATCTAAGCTAAGCTAAAGATACGAAATAATTACACTAATAATTAATACGATAAACACTTTACTTAATATCTTCGAATATGGCAATTATTAATAATTTTTATAATAACGATAAATTATATTTCGGTTACGAAAAACCTTATCCCGAAGCCGATTATTACGTAATACCGATAAATTTCGACCTTAATAAACCTTATACTTTCTAACTTTACGGTTTAATAAGGAAAATCTTAAATAATAACTTAAAAAATATTAAACTTTTCGCAGTAAACCTTAAATCCGTATAAAATAATTACTTTACAACTTTTCGTTAATCTTATAATTTCTTTAATTTCGATTAATTTCAAACTTTTTAAACCTTTATTAATTAAAATAATTAAAATATACCGGCGAAATCCGAATATAAAATCCCAATATTCCGTACCTCCGAAATCTCGACGGAAACGGTCTCGATTAAATTACCCGACCTAAATAAAATAATTAATTAAGTAAAATATATCGATATTTTTATCGATATTAATAACCTTGTTAAAAAATCGGATTTCATTTTTAATTTTCGAATATAATTTAATGTAAAATAACGGAAATAATTAATTTTTACGTAAATTTATATTAAAAAGTATCCGGCTTATAAAGATATTACTAATAAAACTGGAAATTAACGATAACAAATTTAAAAACGTCGAAATTCCATTTTTAAATTAATATAAAAAAACCTATAAACGATAATTTATCCGGATATTCCGGATTACGAAAACCGTCCAGAATTCTATTAAGAATAGTCGTCGATAAAAGCATAACTGGGCAATCTATAAAAAGATTAAGGTTTAGTAAAACTTAGTAACCGATAATATAATTTATCTATTTATTTAATTTAGTTCTACAGTTATATCTCCTTTAAGGAAAATATAAATTTATATAAAAATCAATGATTTATATTATTATATATTAAATTATATTTAATAATTAAAATAAATAAAAATATTTATAATTTTTTAATTTTGTCCCTATATATATATTAGATATTATATACGATATATTATTAATGTAAATATAAATTTAATAAAAATCTTTTTATTATGTTAATTAATAAACAAATAAAAATAATAAATGATTATAACGTATTATATAAGCGAATAGAACATATAAGGGAACGGGACACTTTTTTAGTACACTTTAATAAAAACTTTAAATAAAACAATTATAACGCCTTAAATTAATTTAAACTTATTAAATTCTTTATCGCTAAATATATTTATCACCTTTTTATAAGTGCGCGTATTATATTTAAGCTTGTCGTAAATATTATATTTCCGTTTCTTTATTTAAATACTTTTATAATAATTACCTTTAACCTTTATTAATTACGATTACTTATTATTACCCTCCTTTTTAACTTTAAAAGCTTTTGCCTTTTTTATAGTAAACGTTCTTCTTTTTTGGAAACGTATATTTTTAGTTTTCCAGCCTTTATTAAGAACGTAATTCGTTTCGTAAAAGTAGCCGTTTTTCTTCCGAAAAAAAGCGATTTCGTATAAAAATAATAAGTTACTTTTTATTAAAAGTTTAACCGATTTAACCATATTTATCGGCAAGCTACTCTAATAATTTTTAATTTTTCTTTATAAATAATGTTTTTATTAAGTCGCTTTAATAATATTTTTAAGAGTTGTCGTAAATAGAGAAATAACGGAGTTAGTAAAGGTAAATAGAAAAACGGTCGGTATAAGTATAATTAAAATTTCTAATTTAAAAAAAACGTAATTAAAATAGAATAAAATAAATCCCGTTTTTATAAATTCGGATTTAATATTATCGGTAATTATAATAATTTTAAACGCGTCGTAAAAGCCGGCGATAAAGTTTTCCTTAATAATATAAATAACGTAACGTTATATAAAATTTTCTATATATAATAAATAAATATGTTTTAATACGAAAAAATAAAATACATCGAAAGTTAAAACCGAAAAAAATAAATAAATATAGAAAATATAATAATATTATTAATTTTATTCTCCTTAAAGAAGACGTAACCGTGGAATTAAATTAAACAAATAGATAAATTATGCTATCGATTATTAAGCTTTACCAAGCTTTAACATTTTTATAGACTGCCTTATTATGCCCCTATCGACGACCATTCTTAACCGAATTCTAGACGATTTTCGTAATCCGAAATAGCCGGATAAATTATCGTTCGTAATTTTCTAACTTATATCGAACTAAAAGTTAAACTTCGAAATTTTCAAACCTTTTACCGTTTATATCTAGTTCTTTTTAGTAATTCCTTTATACGATAAATATTTTTTATTATAAAATCGTTTAACTTTTAATTACTTTTATTTATATAAATTAAATCGTATTTAAAAATTAAAAGAAAAATCTGATTTTTTTTAAGAAAAAAGCGGTTAAATTAACGGAAATGTCGATATCTTTAACTTATTCTAAAACTTTATTAAATTTAAGGATTTTAAAAAAACGTTTTCCGTAAAAATTTTATAATTACGGAATACCGGTATTTTGTAATAAGAATTACCCGGCATATTTTAACTGTTTTAATTAATAGGTATTCGAAAAATCGTAAAATCGATCGAGATTAAAGGTGGCTCTCGTAAAACTAGCAAAGGGTTACAAAACAACCATCTTATACGGACTTAAGATTTACCATAAAAAACTTAACATCTCTTAAGTTATTATCTGCATTCTAGAAAATTCCCCTTACCGAACCAGCTAATGGGCATAAAGTTTATTAAGGTCGAAACTTATCGGTATTATATAACAGTTAATTTCGGGATAAAGTTTTTCGTAACCGAAACGTATAATTTATTATTATCGTAAAAACCATTAATAATTACCGTATTCGAAAATATTAGGTAAAGTATTTATCGTATTAATTATTAGTATAATTACTTCGTATCTTTAACTTAGTCTGAATAATACGGCTTAAACATAACGACCTTATATTATTAATTTTATAATAATTTTCGAATTCGAATAAATAATAACTTTCGTAACTATTAAATATAAAAAACCGTTTCGAACTTTTAATATACGTTTTAATATATTTATCGAAATACTTAATTTATTTTCAATTTAGCTTGTTTATCATTTAGCCGTTTTCGCTTATAATAATTTTCTAATCGGATAAAAATAAGTTATTAGCAAATTAACGAAAAAAAAAGGTTTCCCGGTAAAAACAATAAATAAAAACAAGGCTTAATCTTAAAAGTTAACAGCTTATATTATTATAACTTATTTTCTATTTCCTTATTACGATTATCTAAGCTTTTTACGTTTTTCGGCATTTATAATTATTATATTTATTATTATAAAAAAAATTTATTAAAAGTTTTATTTCGTCGAAATTATTAATATTCTTTTTCGTAATATCGTATTTCGCGATTATAACCCGAACAAATTTAAATTACTTACGAAACACCTTTAAATTTTCGCGTAAAACTTTTTAATAATTTATTTTTCGATTCAAACGTAATTGAAATTTTTTTTTACCGTTTGACAAAGTTAAACGCCTAATTAATTCTAATATATATCGTAATACGTTAAGTAAGCAGTAAATTCGCTATATCTTTAACATAATAAAACCGGACAAAAGGAACTTATATATCTAAATTAAAAATTCGTTCGATAATCGATTTTTTTTTCGATCGGCGTTAATTTTCGCGAATTAAGAATAATATCGGTTCGAGCGCGTTTACCGTTAAATTGCGCTTTTAAGGTAAAATATAAAATATTATAAATAAACCAAGCTTTCTATAACTAAATTTCGAGTTTCGTTTCTTAACTTAAACCGCTAGGTTTATTCTTATTTCTTTCGTAAGGCGTTTTATAACGTTAGCGTTAAAAAATAAACAATTAAAGATAAATAGTTAAAATAGTTAAAAAAAAATGTTCTATTCGTTTATATATCCCGTTCGCTTATATAATACGTTAAGATAATTATTTATTACGGATTTAAAATTTATTATAAATAATTTAATATAGTTAATGTTATTAGTTTTTAAAAATTCGTTGAAATATAAAGTTAATACTATTTAAATATTTAGTTTTATATAAACGCAACTAGAAAGTACTTTTTAAAAACCGTTTCTTTTTAATAAAACCGGATAAAAAAAGTATTATAAATTTTAAATACGATAATAAACAAGCTAATTACGTATACGTTTAATCTAATTAATTTCTAAAGCTTCTAACTTCTCTAGTTGTCGCTAATACTGTAACGGAGCTAAAGCTCTAAGTTGGTCAGCTTTTTAAACTAACGCTACTTAGAAAACGGAGTTCTAAGCTAGAGTTAAACCAGCTATTTCTTATACTTAATTATAACAGAGTACTTCAATCTGTTATAATTGAAAGAAATACCTAAGCTTATAACTATTAAGCTATTAAAATAAGAAATTCCCTTTATTAAATTATAATAGTAAAAATTATAAGGCTTATTAAAATCGAAATTTATTAATATTATATAAGGGTATTAAGCTTAAGCGATATTATTTCAGCTAAGTTAAAAATACAAAATAATTATATTAATTATTAATACGATAAATACTATATTTAATATCTCCGTATACGGTATTTATTAATAGTTTTTTCGGTTACGATTTATAAATTATACGCCTTAGTTCCGAAAAGTTTTATTTAAAAGCCGACTATTTACGTAATATAAATGCAAGGTCGTTAGGTTCAAGCCGTATTATCCAGGCTGAGCCAAAGACATAAAGTAATTACACCAATAATTAACACGATAGATACTCAACCCAGTATCTTCGAACACGGCAACTATCAATGGTTTTTACGGTGACACGTAATATAAATAAATTCCGACCTTAATAAACCTTATACTTTTTAACTTTACGGTTTAATAACAAAAAACTTTAAAATAGTAATATAACCTTGAAAGTATTAAACTTTATAAGATAAAGGTTAAGTCCGTATAAAATAACTTTGCTATCTTTCGCTAGTTTTATAATTAAAAAATATTAAATATTAAGTATTAAAAAGGTTTAAAAACTTTAAACTATATTTTTTTTAACATTAATCGGCTTTATTATTAATAAAAAATATACCAGGTTATTTTTATTATAAAATAGCTGTTTTCCGTAATTACAAAATCTATATAAATATGTTTTATTTAAAGTATCCGAACTTTATAAAACTTTAAAGCGAATTAAATATATTAATATTTTCGTTAATTTTATTAAATTTAAGCTATACTATTTAAGGTACATTAAAAATATAAAATAATGGTATTAATAATTAAAACGATAAATATTTTACCTAATATTTTCGAATACGGTAGTTACTAATAAGTTTTATAATTAGAATAAATTATATATTTTAATTACGAAAAGTTTTATTTCGAAACCGAGTATATAATATTAATAAATTTCGACCTTGATAAACTCTTTATTTTTTAATTAATTCGGTAAAAGTAATATTTTAAAAGTTAATAATTTAAAAAAAATATTAAGCTTTTTACGGTATATGTTAAATCCGTATAAAATAATTATTTTATAACTTTTTATTATTTTTACGATTTTAATTTCGATTAACTTGACGGGTTTTATAAGGTCGTTAGGTTTAAGCCGTATTATCTAGGCTAAGCTAAAGATACGAAGTAATTACGCCAATAATTAACACGATAAATACTTTACCTAGTATTTTCGAATACGGTAATTATTAATAATTTTTACGGTAATAATAAATTATATTTCGGTTACGAAAAGTCTTATCCCGAAACTGATTGCGTAATACTGACAAACTTTGACCTTAATAAACTTTATACCTTTTAACTGGTTTGGTAAGAGGAATTTTAATAACTTAGGAGATATTAAGTTTTTCGCGGTAAACCTTAAGTTCGTATAAAATAACTGCTTTATAACCTTTCGCCAGTTTTACGATTAAAAATGTTAAATATTAGTTAGGAAAAAGGGTTAAAAACTCCAGACCAGCCTTTTTTTTTTACCCTCGATTAATTTTAGAATTTCTTAAACCGCTATTAATTAAAATAACTAAAATATACCGGCTAAGTCCGGATATAAAATCCCAGTATTCCGTACCTCCGGAATCTCGCCGGAAACGATCTTAATTAAGTTACCCGATTTAAATAAAATAATCGGCTAAATAAAATATATCGATATATTTATCGATATTAATAACTTTTCCGAAAAAAATCGGGTTTTGTTTTTAATTTTCGAATACGATTTAATTTAAAACGGCGGAAATAATTAATTTTTACGTAAACTTATACCAAAAAATATCCGGTTTATAAAAAATTTATTAATAAAATTAAAAAATAATAATAACGGGTTTAAAAACGTCGAAATTTAACATTTAAATCTATATAAAAAGGATTACGAACGATAATTTATCCGGCTATTCCGGATTACGAAAACCGTCCAGAATTCCGTTAAGAACGGTCGTCGATAGGGGCTGTGAGAAGGTTAGGGTTTGGTAAAGCTTAGTAACCGATAGCACAATCTATCCATTTGTTTAATTTGGTTCCACGGTTACATCTCCTCTAGGGAGAACTTTACGGGTTTTCGAATTTTTATTAATTAAAACAACTAAAATATATTAAATAATTCTTATTAAAAAATGTTTACGGAAAATATTTTATTAAAAGTGTTTAAATAAATAAATAAAAACAGATTTCGATTTAATTTCTATTAAAAAAATCAAATTATATTTTGAATTTATAAATAAATCAATTTATAACAATAAAAATAATTAAAACTTAAACAATTTTAAAATAAAAAAGGTTAACTAAATAAAAATATTTTTTAAAAACTTAAATATATATAATAAAAAATTTAGAAATTCCGACATTAAAGTTTATATTTATAATGAACATATACGACTAATAATCTATCCGGTTATTCCGGATTATAAAAACCGTTCAAAATTCTGTTAAAAATAAGAGCTTTGCTATTTGTACTATATTTCTCTTACTATTCGTACTGTGTCCCACTTTTAACAGCTGCTTACAGCCGCCGTAGATCTGCTACCCGTTAACTTCTAGCTGTAATTATAATTATTAGCTATAATCTTTTTATAATAATTATAATAATTTTATTAAAATAATTATATATTATTATAATTATAACATTCTCGATTTTTAATAAAAATTGTTTAAAAAATATTAAATAAAAAACTATATTATTTTACGAATTTTTAACATATCATATATAAAGTTAAATAAAATTAAATCGTATAAGTAAAATTAAAGTAAAAATATAAAGTAATTATATTAATAATTAACATAAGATATATATATTTTTAATATACTAATTATATAAACCATAATTAAAATTAAATATATTTTTCTACCTTTTAATATAACGAAGTTTTAAAATCAAAACTAGTTAGAAACTAATAGCTATACCAGGTGTATATTAGCTGCAAGGTAGGGTACACAGTATAAATAGCCAGAAAGATATAGTATTAATAGCAAATCTTAAAAATAATTATCGACAAAAGTTTATTTCGAAATTAGTAACGATAGTATTAAAACTTAATTAGCGAGTTATATTTACTATAATTAAAGAGTTTACAGTTATTAATAAAGAGGTTAAGTTTTAATAAAGCTTAGTATTTAAAATAATATAATTTATTAATTTAGTTAATTAAGTTATACGATTAGATTTTTTTAAAAAGATAATGTTTTATATAAAAATTAGATTTTATTTTTATTTTTTAAATATATTTAATATATAAAAGAATTATAAAAGAAATTAATCATTAACAAGAACGGATTTAAAATCGTTGAAAATTAACTTTTAAATCGATATAAATTAAAAAATTACGAAAAGTAATTTAGAATTTTATTATAATAAAAGGGATATAATAAAGCTAAATTTTAATATAACTTAATAATTAAAATAATATAATTTATTAATTTATTTAATTAAGTTATAAAATAACGTTTTTTAAAAAACATTTACGAATGTTTAATAATATACTATATATATAATAAAAGATATATATAAACGAACCGTTTTTTAGCGTTCCGTAATTATAAATTTAAATTAATCGGATCTTTTTAATTAAATATATGCCAGGTCGTTGGGTTTAAGCCGTATTATCCAGGTTAAATTAAAAATATAAAGTAATTATATTAATATTTAATATAATAAATACTTTACCTAATATTTTCGAATACGGTAATTATTGATAATTTTTACGGTAACGATAAATTATACCTCGGTTACGAAAAAGCTTATCTTAAAACCGATTATTACGTAATACCGACAAATTTCGACCTTAATAAACCTTATGCCCTTTAACTTTACGGTTTATCCAGGGGAATTTTAATAACTTAAAAGATATTAAGCTTTTCGCGGTAAACCTTAAGTTCGTATAAAATAACTACTTTATAACCTTTTATTAATTTTATAATTTTTTTAACCTTAATTAATCTTAAAACTTTTTAAACCTTCATTAATTAAAATAACTAAAATATACCAGCTAAATCCGAATATAAAATCTTAATATTCCGTATTTCCAGAATCTCGTCGGAAATAAATTTAATAATATTACTTAATTTAAATAAAATAATCGGCCGAATAAAATATATCGACATTTTTATCGATATTAATAATTTTTCTAAAAATAATCGGGTTTTATTTTTAATTTTCGAATATAATTCAATTTAAAACGGCAAAAATAATGGATTTTTACGTAAATTTATATTAAAAAAATATCCGGTTTATAAAAGAATTATTAGGAAAACTGGAAAATAATAATAACGGGCTTAAAAACGTTAAAATTTAACTTTTAAATCGATATAAGAAAAATTACGAATAATAATTTATCCGGCTATTCCGGATTATAAAAACCGTTTAGAATTCCGTTAAGAATAATCGTTAATAAAAACATAATTAAATAAGTTAAAATTATTTTAAAATAAGACGTTTGTAAAAAGGTTAAAATATAATAAATCTTAATAACCCATAATATAATTTATCTATTTATTTAATTTAGTTTTATAATTACATCTTCTTTAAGGAAAATAAATACGTATATTATATCCGGGTTTATCGTAAATGTTATATTTCCGTTTCTTTATTTTAACTTTCTTATACTAACCCCCTTTTGTAGTTATTATTAACTGCATTTTTTAATACCTTTTTTTAAGTTAAAAAAACTTGTCCCTTTTATATAATAACTATTCTATTTTCTTAAAAACGTTTATTTTTAATTCTATAACGTTTGCTTAAAATATAATTCGTTTCGTATAATTAAATATTTGTCAGATATTCAAGACCAATTATTAGCTTACTAAGCCACGAACCCCTCTTAGGTCGTATCAGCTACTATTATTGGACAGCTACTTATCAGGATTTATATGGGATCCTATTTTAACCTAGTCTTCTTAGTTACAGGGGGCTGTATTCTTATAATTACTCCCTTCCCTAAAGGCCTTAGTTTTTAAAATTACCGCGTTACTTTTCCGTACAACCGGATTTTTATACAAAATCTTTTTACCTAATAATAATTACCCGTATTTAGCTAAGTTTAATAATAACGTTTCTGGTTAAGCTTTATTTAATTAAAACTAAGAAAAGGAACTTTATCGCAATTTTCCTTACAAATTAAGGTAACATAATACGTACAAAAATAAAAGGTTTAAAGCGTAACTTTTATAACTTCCGACCTTTTTATTTTTGGTTTTATCGCTTTATTTTTTGGCGGTATAACTTTTTTATACGCGTTATTTTACGCGATTTTAAATTTATTTATTCGGCTTTTTCTGGCCATTTATTCGGCTTTTTAGCTTTTTAAATATTCTGGTACGTATATATTTTTTAATACGACTTAATATATAGCAGGGGTAATTAATCTTATAACACCCTTATAATAAGTAATCAATTTATTTTGGAAAATATACCCCCCGAAAAAATTAAATTATTAACCCGTTAAACGTCGAATAAGTCGCTAATATAATTATCAAATATTTAAAACTAATTATTAACTTATTAAGCTACGAACCCTTTTTAAGTCGTATCAGCGATTATTGTTAAACAGCTTCTTATTAGGATTTATATAAGGTTCTATCCTAGCCTAATTTTCTTAGCTATAAGGGGCTGTATTCTTATAATATTTTTCTCCGAGAAATAAAAAGTTCTATATAATAATAACATATAACCTTTTACTATAAAATTAACTAACTTAAATAGGTTTATTAACGAATTACCTTAATAATTTCTAATTTTTCTTTATAAATATCGTTTTTATTTTATTATTTTACGGATATTTTTAATGGTTTTTATAAACGGGAAAATGGCCCAATGGCTTAGTGGTCGCAAACCTGGGTGTCTCCTTCATTTGCGACAGGCTTAAGTACCCTGTTGCGATTAACTGCAAGAAACAATTGGTTCAAATCCAGCTTGGGCTACCGTTCCTCTAGGTCGCGCCAACCTAGAGGAGCTAAACCAATTAGGGCTTCGGCTCCGCCACCGTATCGGCGACAATTAAGGGGTGGCTGGTAAGACCAATCACGATTGGGGGCGTTAAGAACCAATCAATCAATCGGGTATATCTTATCGTCAGTTGCCATATGTCATATAACCCGCATTGCGTTTTTCCGGTCCTTGCCAAAAAGGGACGGTTTTTAGGGGGTGCCCCCCGGTCGCATCGTGTAATCCTTTGTGCATGTACTTAGTGAATAGATCAGCTTTTTATACATAGCTAGCTAAATACCTTAATGGCACTTTACCTTGTATAAACGGGAAAATAAAACCGGCAAAAATTAACGAAAAACCGATTAGCGTAAATATTATTAAAAAAAAACTTTAAATTCGGAATAAAACGGTATTAAAATCAAATAAAATAAAACTAATTTTTATAAATTTAAATTTAATGTTATTAAACGTTATAATAACTTAAAACGTATTATAAAAACCGGTAACGTATTCGAAGATACTAAGTAAAGTATTTATAGTGTTAATTATTAGTATAATTACTTCGTATCTTTAGCTTAGCCTAGATAATACGGCTTAAATCTAACGACCTTATATTATTTAAATTAAATTAAAAAGATAAAATAATAATATTAATAATAAATACGATAAATACCGTATTTAATATTTTCGAATACCGTAATAATTATTAATTATTTCGGTTAAATTAAAGTATATATTTCGATTACGAGAAGCTTTATTTTAAAACCGATTATTAAAATCTTATAAATACGTAATTTCTTAACTTGTATCCGGGTTTAAAATTAATTAATTCTTTTTAAAGAAAACGTAACCGTAAAACTAAATTAAAAAAATAAATGAATTATATTATTAATTATTAAACTTTATTAAATCTTAATTTTTTTACCAACGGTTTATTATAAAGTAATTTTAAATTATTTAATGATGTTTTTATTAATAATTATTTTTAATAAATTTTTAAATAATTTTCGTAATCCGGAACAACTGGAGAAATTATCATTCGTGATTTCGTTTATATTAATTTAAAAATTAAACTTTAATAGTTTTGCATCAGTTATCGGTATTTTTTAATTTTATTAATAATTCTTTTATAAGCTAAATATTTTTTTCATATAAATTTACGTAAAAATCGATTATTTTTACTGTTTTAAATTAAATTATGTCTAAAAATTAAAATTAAAATTTAATTTTTTTTTGAGAAAAGTTATTAATATTAACAAAAGTATTAATATATTTTATTCGGCCAATTATTTTATTTAAATCGGATAATATAATCGAAATTATTTCCGTCGAGATTCCGAAAATACGGAATATTAGGACTTTATATTCGGACTTAGTCGGTATATTTTAATTATTTTAATTAATAAAAATTTAAATAAGTACCTTAAAATTAATCGAGATTACAAAAGTTATAAAACTAGCGATAAGCTATAAAGTAGCTATCTTATACGGACTTAAGGTTTATTACGAAAAATTTAATATTTCCTAAATTATTATGTAAAATTCTCTTTACTAAACCAGCCAGAAGGTATAAGGTTTATTAAGGTCGAAACTTATCGACATTACGCAAATAAGCCTTTTAAACGGATATTAATCGAGAAATTATATGCTTACGAGAACCTAATAATCGGTTTCGAATTAAGGCTTTTCGTAACCGAAGTACAATTTATCGTTACCGTAAAAACCATTAATAATTATTATATTCGAAAATACTAAGTAAAATATTTATCGTATTAATTATTAATATAATTATTTCGTATCTTTAGCTTAGCCTAGATAATACGACTTAAACTTAACGACCTTATATAAAAGCTTAATAATTAGTTTCTATATAAAGCTTTTTAAAACTAAAATGTATAATTTATTTTAATTATAAAAATTAATAATCGTTATTATACTTTAAAATATTATGTAGAATGTTTATTATATTAATTATTTATATAATTATTTTATATTTTAAGTTGTATATAAATAATATAATGTAAGGTCGTTAGGTTTAAGCCGTATTATCCAGGCTAAGCTAAAGATATAAAGTAATTACATTAATAATTAATACGATAACTACTTTACTTAATATTTTCGAATACGGCAATTATTAATAGTTTTTACGGCAATAATAAATTATACGTTTCGGTTACGAAAAACCTTATCCCGAAGCCGATTATTAGGTCCCCGTAAGCACGCAATTTTTCGACTGATATCGGCTGGGAGGTTTACTTGTGCAATGCCGACAAGCTTCGACCCCGATAAACCTTATGCCCTCTGGCTAGTTCGGCAGGGGGAATCTCCTAGAATGCAAACAATGACTTAGGATAAATAATATAATAAAAGTCTAATTATATAAACTTATAATTTAATTGTTTAATATAAATCGTATTAAATAACTCAATTTATTATTTATTTATTTTAAGTATAAAATTATATTAAAAATTAAACTTTTTATTAATTACTTTAATATACTTAATATATCTTTATAGATATTTATTATTAAAGGAATTTTAATTGGTTTTCGTAATTCGGAATTATTAGATATATTATAATATTTTAAATTATAACGTATTAAACTTTAAACTTTTAAATTTTTTACCGTTTATATTTAAATTCATTTATAAAAGTTTATATAGCCGATATAACTTATTATAACGTTACTTAAACTTTAGTTAATTTAATTTTTATAAATTAAATCGTATTTAAAAAATTAAACATTGTTTTTATTAATAAATTAGTAAAATTTAATATTATAAACGAAATAATATTAGTATATAAGATAAAGTACCATTAAGATATCTGGCTATATATAGCTGATTTAAATAATATTAATATAAATTCTAAATAAATAAAATTTTAATATTATATATTTAACTTTAATAAATATATTTAATTAATTTTAATAAGAAGAAATTAAAATGTTATACAATTAATAAAATTATAAAATTATGAAAGTTATGAAAAGTTATAAAGTTATTTTATTTAAACTTAAGTTTTATAATAAAACGTTTAATATTTTTTAGATTTTTTAAATATTCTTTTAAAAAACTAGCTAAAAAGTATTAGATTTATTAATCTCGAACCTTATCGGTATTACGTAAATAATATTTTTAAATCGATATTAATTAAGAAAATTATATATAGATTAAAAGTTAATATCGGTTTTAAAAAAGTTTTAAGGGATTAAAATATATAATTTATTTTTTTATAAACATGTTTAATTAATTAGTTATATATTTATTATATAATTTTAATAAATTTGATATATATTAAATATTCTTCTTAAAAGAGACGTAACCGTAAAACCAAATTAAGCAAATAGATAAATTATATTATCGATTGCTAAGCTTTATTAAGCCTTAACCTTTCTATAAACTGCCTTATTATGCGCTTATCGATAATTATTTTTAACCGAATTCTGGACGGTTTTCGTAATTCGGAACAGCCGGATAAACTATCGCTTATAATTTTCCTTATATCGAGCTAAAAGTTAAACTTTAAAATTCTTAAGCATTTTACCGTTTATATCTAGCTTTCTTAGTAATTCCTTTATGCAATCGATATTTTCCATTATAAGATTATTTAACTTTTAATTATTTTTGCTTATATATATTAAATTATATCCGAAAATTAAAAATAAAATCCGATTCTTTTAGGAAAAGTCAGTTAAATCGACGGAGGTATTAATAATTTTAATTCTTTTTAAAATTTTATTAAATTTAAAAACCTTAAAAAAAAACCTTTTCGGTAAAAACTTTATAATTACGGAATACCGGTATCTTATAATAAGAATTACCCGGCATATTTTAGCTATTTTAATTAATAAGGATTTAAAAAAGTAATTTAGTACTAAATACTTTCCACCTAGTTATCGTATTAATATTCTTTTATTAATCATAGAATCGATCGAAATTAAAAATAACTAGTTTAAAGTTTTTAGTATTTTTTCCTAGCTAATAGCTAATATTTTTAATCATAAGACTAGCAAAAGGTCGTAAAGCAGCCATTTTATACGGACTTAAGGTTTACCGTAAAAAGCTTAACATCTTCTAAGTTATTACATTCTAAGAGATTCCCCCTGCCGAACCAGCTAAAGGACATAAGGTTTATTAAGGTCGAAACTTATCGGCATGACGCGATAGTCGGTTTCGGGATAAACTTTTTATAATTAAAACATACAATTTATTATTATTATAAAAACTATTAATAATTACCGTATTTAAAGATATTAAGTAAAGTATTTATCGTATTAATTATTAATATAATTATTTTATATTATTAGCTTAGCTTAAATAATACGGCGTAAACTTAACGACCTTATATATATATTAAATATAATAACGTATTTAATAAATAAGTGTATAAAAGTTTACTTATAATATTTAATTAATTTAATTAAATTAACTTTTTACATTATTTCGTATTATAACACCTTTTATATAAAATAATATTTTTTATATATAATGTACTATACCACTTTACAAACTAAATTACCTTACGAACCGCTGTTATTAATATAGTATTATTTAATTTTAATAATAATAATTTAATATTAATAATATAAAACGTTTTATATAAAAATTTAAAATAAATTTAATTATTTAAGTTAAAAAAAGAAACCCGAAATTTAATTTTAAAAAGTTTTATTTTTTTAAAAAAAATGTCCTCGAATTTATTTTAAAAGCCTGATATTACGATTAACGTACCCGAACCGATATTTTTTTTAATTTGCGAAAATTAACGTTAGCCGAAAAGAAATTTATTATCGAAAAAATGTTTAATTTAAATAGGTACTATTATTTATCCGCTTATAATATATTAAAAATATAACAAATTTATTATTCGCTTAATACGTTACGGTACGTATCGGAATTAACTAGGCGTCGAAATTTGTTAAACTGTAAAAAAAATTCCAAATATATTTAAATTAAAATATCGATTATTAACGGGTATTATATAAAAATTTAAAGATATTTCGTAACTAATTCGAATTTATTCGGGTTATTATCGTAAAATACGATATTATGAAAAAAACATTTATAATTTCGATAAAATTAAATCTTTGATCAAAATTTTTATCATAATAAGTAAAATAATTATTAATATATAAAAACGTAAAAAATTTACATAAATTTAATAAATGAATAAAAAATAAATTGTAATTATTTAAACTATTAATTTTTAAAATTAAATTAATGTACTATTTATTATTATAATTATAAAAATTACGTTAAATTTTAATTTCGCAATAATATATTATTAATAACCTATTAAAAAATTATATTAAATAATAATAATTAAATAACGAACGAATTAAATTTAAAATAAATTTAATATTTCGATAAATATATTCGAACGCGTATAAAAAAATCGAAACGTATTTTTATTTTCGACGGTTACGAAAGTTATTATTTGATAAAATTCGAAAAATATTAACGTCTTATATAAGTACTCCGGATGTATAAGTACTCCGGACGGTTTTTGGCATTTCGTAATAATAAATTTAAATAACTTAATAATAACATATCGTATTAATTTAAATTAATCGGATTTCTTTTTCGCTAGACGTTTTTACAGTTTTTTTACAAGTACGCGTATTATGTCCGGGCTTATTATAAACGTTATATTTTCGTTTTTTTGTCTTAACCTTTTTGCGATAACCCTTTCCAGCTGCTGTTAGTTGTATTTTTTACTACCTCTTTTTTTTAAGCTAAAAGAGCTTATTTTTTTTATAGTAAGCTTTTTTTTTTTTTTTTTTGAAAACGTTTATTTTTGGTTTTTTTTTGGTTTTCCGATGTTTGCTTAAAATATGGTTCGTTTTGCGTAATTGGATATTTTTTTCTCGAAAAAAAAACGGTTTTATGCAAAAGTAATATATAACCTTTTATTACAAAATTAACCGAATTAAATATTTTTGTCGGCGAGTTACCCTGATAATTTTTGATTTTTTTTTATAAGTAACGTTTTTATTTTATTACTTTACGGATATTTTTAAGGGTTTTTACGAACGGAAAAGTAAAACCGGTAGAGGTTAACAAAAAGATAATCGGCGTAGATATAATTAAAGGAATTTCGAGTTCGGAAAAGACGTTATTAGGATCGAATGGAGTAAGGCTAGTTTTTATAAATCCAGATTTGAAATTATCGGACGTTATAGTAGTTTTAAATGCGTTATAAAAGCCGGTAAGAAAATTTTTTTGACAATGTAAATATAGTAGCGTTGTATTAAATCTTCGATATATAACGAATAAACGCGTTTTAAATTAGAAAAATAAAATATATTAAAAGGTTAAAGCTTATACGAAAAATATACGGGTATGTAAAGCGTAATAATATCGTGGTTAACGTAATATTTTTGGAATTTTATCGAATGGTTATTTTTATAGCCGTTAAGGATAAAAAACGTTTAAACTTTTTCGTACGCGTTTAAATATATTTATTAAAATGTTAGATGTATTTTAAATTTAATATATTTGTTATTTAGTTATTATTATTTAATATAATTTTTTAATCGGTTATTAATAATAAATTATTACCATATTAAGATTTAAGGTGATTATTCCCTATTATAATAATAAATAACGGTATAACTTAGCTTTAAGAATTAATAGCTTGTATAATTATAATTTATTTTTTATTTTTATATTAAGTTTATTTAGGTTTTATTCGTTTTTCGGTATTGGTAATTATTATGCCCGTTATTATAAAAAAACTTATTAAAAATCCAGTTTCGTCGAAGTTATAAATATCTTTTTTATGATGCCGTATTTTGTAATAATAATTTAAATAAGTTTGAATTATTTACGAAATATTTTTAGATTTTCGCATAATATCCGTTAATAACTAATTTTCCGATTTAAACGCGTTTAAAGTTTTTTTTGCCGTTTAATAAAGTTTAATATTTAATTAATTCCGATGCGTACTGTAATACGTTAAACAAGCAGTATATTAGCTATATCTTTAATATGTTAAAGCTGGATAGGAAACGTTTATATATTTAGGTCGAAAATTTGGTTAATAATTGATTCTTTTTCGGTCGGCGTTAATTTTTGCGATTTAGGTATATTGTTGCTGTAAGAAAATATACCGGTATATCGTTTATATAAAGTAAATTTTGTAACTCTATATATAAAACTAAATATCGTATAACTAAGTTTCGGGTTTCGTTTTTAACTTAAACAGTTAAATTTATTTTCGCTTTTTTTATAAGCCGTTTTATATTGTTAATGTTAAAAAATAATTAATTAAACTTCGGTAGTTAAAATATGTTAAAAACCGTCCGGAGTACTTGTACGTCCGGAGTACTTATATAGGACGTTACGTTAATTATAATATTATTATATTTTATATATTTACGTATTTTTCGTATTAACTTTCATTTTTAAACTTAATTTATTTTTCTATTTTAAAACGCGTTTATTCGTTATATATTAAAATTTTAATACAACGTTATTATATTTATATTATTAAAAAAAGATTTTTACCGGCTTTTATAACGCGTTTGAAGTTATTATAACGTCCGATAATATTAAATCCGGATTTACGAAAATTAATTTTGGTTTACTCGATTTTTATTACGTTTTTTCCGAATTCGAAATTCCTTTAATTATATTTATACCGACCGTTTTCTTATTAATTTCCGCAGGTTTTATTTATCCTTTACTTGTAAAAACTTTTAAAAATATCAAGGAAATAATAAAACAAAAAGGTTATTTGGAAAAAAAAATTAGAAATTACTAAAATAAATTATCGATAAAAATTATTAAATTAGCGAATCTTTTAATAAAAAGTAATTTATTATTTTTATACGAAATTGGTTTTTTTTTCGAAAAAAAGTTACTTAATTACGTAAAACGAATTACATATTAAGTAAATATTAAAAAATTAAAAATATTTTTTTTTTAAAAAGAGATATTTACTATATAAAAAGAACAAACTTTTCTGGCCGAAAAGGAAAAAAGTGGTAAAAAAGTATAGCTTATAACGGTTAAAGGTAATCGTTATAAAAGGGTTAAAACTAAAAAACGGAAATATAACGTTTACGGCAAGCTGGAACATAATACGCGTATTTATAAAGAAGCTGTAAATACGTTTAACAAAAAAGAATCCGATTAATTTATATTATTTTAATATATCGTAGTTAATTAATTTAAATTTTTTATTGTAAGGTACCGAAAAGCGGCTCGCGAGGTAATTTAGTTCGTAAGGTAGTATAGTGCGTTAATATATTAATTATTATTATAATTTCTAACGAAAAAGAAATGAATTTTATTTTAATTCTTAATATATAGATTTATTAATATAACTTAAATAAATTAATAATTTTCCTTAAAGAAAACGTAACTGTAAAACTATATTAAATAAATTAATAAATTATATTATCGGTTATTAAATTTTACTAAATCTTAACGTTTTCGTAGGTTGCTTAATTATATACGCTTTTATCGACGATTATTTTTAACGGAATTTTAAGCGGTTTTCGTAATCCGGAACAGCCGGATAAATTATCGTTTATAATTTTTTTAATATCGATTTAAAAATTAAATTTTACGGTTTTTAAATTCGTTATCGTTATTTTTTAATTTTATTAATAATTTTTTATACGCCGGGTAGCTTTTTAGTATAAAATTACGTAAAAATTAATTATTTTTACGGTTTTAAATTATATCGTATCCTAAAATTAGTAATAAATCCGCATTTTTTTCGAAAAGGTTATTAATATCGATAAAAATATCGATATATTTTATTCGGCCGATTATTTTATTTAAGTTAAGTAATATTATCAAATTTATTTCCGATAAGATTCTAGAAATACGGAATATTAGGACTCTATATTCGGATTTAGCTAATATATTTTAGTTATTTTAATCAATAGGGATTCGAAAAGCTGTAAAATCGATCGAAATTAAAATTATAGAATTAATAATAGGTCGTAAAGCTATTTTATACGGATTTAAAGTTTACTATAAAAATTTATCATTTTCTAAGTTATTACCCTTTAAAAAATTCCATATACCGAATTAATTAAATCGTATAAAGTTTATTAAGGTCGAAATTTCTTAGTATTATAAGATAATCGGTTTCGGAATAAGGCTTTTCGTAACCGAAATATATAATTTATTATTACCGTAAAAATTATTAATAATTACCGTATTTAAAACTATTAAGTAAAGTATTTATAGTATTAATTATTAATATAATTATATAAACTTAAACTAAAAATACTTTTATTATTTTTATAATATATAAGGTTATAAAATTTAAATTATATTATTTTAATTAAGTTAAAAATGCAAAGTAATTATCTTAATTATTAATATACTAAATTCTTTATTTAATATTTTTAAATACCGTAATTATTAATAGTTCTTCCGGTTATAATAAAATATATATTTCGATTTTAAAAAGTTTTATTTTAAAGCCGATTATTACGTAATATTAATAAATTTCTATCTTAATAAACCTTATATTCTTTAATGAATTTAATTAAGGGAATTTTTTAAAACGTAAATAATAATTTAAAAAGTTTTAATCTTTTTACGAGAAACTTTAAATCTAACGTCCTATACGATCAAGCTGGACATACGATTAAGCTGGACATTTTTTTAACCATTCCAACTTTTTATCTTTAATCGTATATTTCTTAATATTAACATTATAAAACGCCTTATAAAAAAAACAAAAATAAATTTAACCGTTTAAATTAAAAAACGAAACCTGAAATTTAATTATAAAAAACTTAATTCTATTTATAACGTCCCTTATTTTACTTTATAAACGCGATATAACGGTAAACGCGCCCGAATTGATATTATTTTTTTTAAATAGAAATTAATGCCGACCGAAAAAATATCGATTATTAACTAAATCCTTAACTTAAATATACAAACGTTTTTTATCCGGCTTTAATATATTAAAAATATAACGAATTTATTATTAACTTAATATATCGCAAAACGCGTCGGAATTAATTAAACGTTATATTTTATTAAACTGTAAAAAAAATTTAAAATATATTTATTTCGAAAAATCGATTATTAAAAAATATTATACGAAAATTTAAAAATATTTCGCAAATAGTTTAAGTCTGTTCGGGTTATTATTATAAAATACGGTATTATAAAAAAAGATATTTATAATTTCGATAAAACTGGATTTTTGATAAGGTTTTTTATAATAATAGGTATAATAATTACTAGTACCGAAAAACGTAAAAAATTTAAATAAACCTAGTAAAAAAATCGGGAATAGTTTATAGTAATATAAGTTATTAACTTTTAAAATTAGACCTTACCTTTATTTATTATCCTTACCGGAAAAAACCACCTTTTTCGCTGGTTCGCTAATAGCTTATTTTTATCCGATTAAAAAATTATTATAAACGATAATAACTAAATAATAAATAAACTAAGTTTAAAATAAGTTTAATATTTTAATTATTATATTTAAACGCGTACGAAAAAATCGAAACGTTTTTTTATTTTTAACGGTTATAAAAACTATTATTTGATAAAATTCGAAAAATATTACGTTAATTATAATATTATTATACTTTATATGCCAGCTAATTTCTCTTATTTATTCCAACCTTTTAATATATTTTATTTCTCCCCATTAAAACGTATTTATTCGTTATATATCGAAAATTTTATATAATGTTACGTTACCTATATTATTAAAAAAGATTTTATCGCCGGTTTCCAAAATACGTTTAAAGTTACCATAACGACCGATAATATTAAATCCGGATTTACCGTAACTGGCTTTATTTTATTCGATTTTAATCGTATCCTTTTCAAATTAAAAATTCCAATTATACCTATACCAACCGTTTCTTTACTTACCTTTATTAACTCTGTTATTTCCCCACTTACAAAAACTTTTAAAAATATTACCGAAATAACTTAATAAAAATATTATTTACAAAAATAAATTAAAAATTACCAAGGTAACTTATTAATAAAAATAATTAAATCGGTTAATTTTTTAATAAAAAGTAACTTAATACTGTTATACGAAAATACTTTTTTTCGGAAAAAATACGGCCTATTACGCGAAATAAACTATATCCTTTGTAAACGCCGGAGGATTAAAAATAAACGTTTTTAAAAAAAAAGGGATACTTATTAAAAAAAAGCACAAACTTTTATAACCACGAAAAAAAGTAATAATAAATAATCGCAGCTAATAATAACCGAAGGTAATCGTTGCAAAAGGGTTATAACAAAAAAACGGAAATATAACGTTTGCGGTAAGCCCGGACATAATGCGCGTATTTGTAATAAAGCTATAAATACGTTTAATAAAGAAAAATCCGATTAATTTAAATAGATTTAATATATTATAGTTACTTAATTAAACTTTGTTATCGCGAAGTGCTAAAAGTGTCCAGCTTAATTGTATGTCCAGCTTAATTATATAGAACGTTATATAAAATAACTGCTTTGTAATTTTTCGTTAATGTTACGATTTTTTTAACTTTAATCGATTTTACGGCTTTTCGAATTTTTATTATTTAAAATAATTAAAATATATCCGCTAAATTTAAATATAAAGTTTTTATATTCCGCGTTTCCGGAATTTTAATGGAAATAATTTTCATTATATTTTTTAACTTTAATAAAATAATCGGCCGAATTAAATATATCGATATTTTTATTATTCTTAATAATTTTTCCTAAAAAAAAAACAACAAGGTTTTACTTTTAACTTTCGGATACGATTTCGTTTAACACGGTAGTAATAATTAATTTTTATATAAATTTATATTAAAAAATATCCGGTTTATAAAGGCATTAATAGTAAAATTAAAAGCTAATTATAATAAACCTTAAAATATCGAAATTTAACTTTTAAATTATTATAAAACAATGATAAAGGATAATTTATCCGGCTGTTCCGAATTACGACAACCGTTTAAAATTCCGTTAAAAATCGTTTTCGATATGGGTATAATTAAGCAGTTTATAAAAAAGTTAAATTTTATTAAAACTTTTATTAATTTATTTAATTTAGTTACAAGGTTACGACTTTTTTAAGAAGATTATTTTTATAATATAAATAATATTTTTAATAATTACTGTTAATAATAAAATAAACTGTAAAGGTTAATAATTTCGAAATTAATTCGAAGTTAAGAAAATAATTATTTTTAATAGAAAATTACGTAAATTATATTAATAACGAAAATAAAATAAGTTAAATTAAAACTAGTATTCGATAATAAAACTTTTCTTAAATAAAGCCGGATAAAAACGTAATACGAGTTTTAAAATACGATAATAAACGATAATTTATATAATTACTTTAATTATCGCCGATATACTAACGGAGTTAAAGCCTTAAAGTTAATTTATTTTTAAACTACTGCTAATTAAAAATACTGATTTTAAATTAAATTTAAATTAATTATTTCTTACGATTAATTAAAATAAAGTACTTAAGTTTATAACGATAAAGAGAAATATCTAGGTTTATAACTACTAACGTACTATATAAATTAATCGCTTATATAAGTAAATCGCTCGTTTTTTAACACTTTGTAATAACGTAATTAAATAAATCAATTATAACGTAATAAATCAATTTAAATTATTTAAATTCCTTATCGCTAAACATCTCTATAATTTCCTTACAAATACGCGTATTATATCCGGGTTTGTCGCAAACGTTACATTTCCGTTCCTTCGTTTAAACCCTTTTATAACGATTATCTTTAGCCTTTATTAACTACGATTATTTATTATTATTTTCCTTTTTAACTATAAAAATCTTTACTTTCCTTACAATAAGCGTTTCTTTTTCCTAAAAACGTATATTTTTGGTTTTCCGACGTTTATTAAGGACGTAATTCGTTTCGCGAAAATAACCATTTTTTTTTCCAAAAAAACAATTTTATACAAAAGCAGTAAGTTACTTTTTGTTAAAAAATTAACCGATTTAATTATTTTTGTTAATAAATTACCCTAATAATTTCTAATTTTTTTTTATAAATAATATTTCCGTTAAGTTATTTTAATAATATTTTTAAAAGTTTTCGCAAATAAAAAAATAACGGAATTAATAAAAGTAAATAAAAAACCGGTCGGTATAGGTATAACTAGAACTTTTAACTTAGAAAAAACGCAATTAAAATTAAATAAAATAAATTCCGTTTTTGTAAATCCGGATTTAATATTGTCGGTTATTATAATAACTTTAAACGCGTTATAAAAGCCGGCGATAAAATTTTTCTTAGTAATATAAATAACGTAACGTTATATAAAACTTTCGATATATAGCAAATAAACGCGTTTTAATACGGAAAAATAACATACGTTAAAAAATTAAAACCGATAAAAAAAATAAGCAAATATATAAAATGTAATAATGTTATTAGTTTTATAGTAATTTTCGAATTTAATTAAATAATAATTTTCGTAATCGTCGAGAATAAAAAAACGTTTTAAATTTTTAATACGCGTTTTAATATATTTATCACAATATTTAATCCATTTTAAACTTAGTTTATTTATCGTTTAACCGTTTTCGTTTACGGCAATCCTTTAATCGGATAAAAATAAGTTATCGGCGAACCAGCGAAAAAAATAGTTTTTTCCGGTAAGGATAATAAATAAAAGTAAGGCCTAGCTTTAAAAGTTAACGGCTTATATTATTATAAATTATTCCTTATTTCCTTATTACGTTTATTTAGGTTTTTTCCGGTTTTTGACATTTATAATTATTATACTTACTGTTATAAAAAAACTTATTAAAAACTTTATCTCGTCGAAGTTGTAAATATCTTTTTTTGCAATACCGTATTTCGTAATTATAACCCGAACAAACGTAAACCATTTATAAAATACCTTTAAATTTTTGCATAAAACTTTTTAATAATTTATTTTTTAATTTAAATACGTTTTAAATTTTTTTTACCGTTTAATAAAATTAAACGCCCAGTTAATCCCAATACGTATTATAACGCGTTAAGTAAACAGTAAATTCGCTATATCTTTAACATATTAAAACGGGACAGAAAACGCTTACGTATTTAAATTAAGGATTTGTTCAATAATCGATTTTTTTTCGGTCGGCGTTAGTTTTCGCAAATGAAGGATAATATCGGCTCGGCAAACTTTACCGTTATATCGGTTTTTCAAAATAAATTCGGAAACGTTATATATTATATAAAGCCGTTTATAATTAAATTTCGGGTCTTTTTTTTTTACTTAAACAGCTAAGTTTATTTTCGTTTTTTTTATAAACCGTTCCATATTGTTAGTATTAAAAAATAAACGATTAAAGTTACGTAATTAAAATGGCGTAAAAAACGAACAACTTGCTTATATAAGCAAGTCGCTTATGTAATACGTTAAGCTTAAAATATAATATTTAAATATA
>QJNZ01000953.1:0-32878 GCA_004155055.1 Monosporascus sp. CRB-8-3
TTTTTTTTTTTTTTTTTTTTTTTTTTTTTTTTTTTTTTTTTTTTTTTTTTTTTTTTTTTTTTTTTTTTTTTTTTTTGCGGTTTGGGGCAATTTTTCGTTAGGTGCCCGTATTTGTTATAGTTGAAATAAAGTGGCTTTCCATTTTTATTTTATGCGGGCCTGTTATTTCGGGAGTTGTTGTTATTAATTTTTTTTCCCTTTATTTTTTTAGGCGTTATAGGATTTCCCGTTTTTTTATTAGTACGGTTATAAAATTCGTTATTAAAGTCGTCGATTAGTTGCCAAAAGGAGTAATTGGTTTGTTTAGGCATTAATTAAATTGTTTTATATTAACTGTTAGCGCGGTCCTTTATAGTAGTAAGAAATATAATAATTTGTTTTTTTAATCCGAGCTTTATATTATAATCTTTAATTTTTTACAATAATTTTTAAAATTTCGTAATAAACTTTACGGGGTTTCTTTTATCGTATGTAATTTTATTAAGCTTTTTCTAAAGTGACCTTTGTTTAGCTTTATTTATAACTACGTAATTTTTTTTTAAAAACTTTTCATATTTTTTTTATATATTTATAATTAATTTTAAAGGCGCTTTTTTATATGTTTTGGTAATAGCTTTCGTAAGCCGTAATTGATTAAATTGTTTTAACTTCATTTCGTTTTTATAATTAATTTTTTTAAGAGTAAGGGTTAAGGCGTTACTTTAAAGCTTTTAATAAACCTATCCTATTAAGTGATTTTTTTTATCTAGTAAAAAGTTAAAACGTTTTTCACGTAACTTTATATCTTTATTATTAAACTTTTTAAAGTTTTTTTTTATCCTTTAAGCGAACGCCTAATTTATTAAAGCTATTTAAGTTATTAAAGCTTATAAAGTTGCTGGGGATGCTGGGGGAATTATTACGATGGCTTTTCCGTTTTCGGGAACTTTTAAACGAATTTGAAAATAACCTATCCGAATTGTCGGGATCTTTATGTATTACATTTTTTTCTTTACGTAGCTTTTTCTCTTTGCTTTTTTCCTTTTTAGGGGATTAAGCTTTTTAGTAAATTATCTTTTCGGTTTCGTTTCGCTTTTTTTTAAGGAGTTGATTTTTTTTACGTTATTTTCGACGGTGATAGGAACTTTTTGCGAACCTTTTATCTTTTAAACGTTTTGTAAAGCGCTTTTACGTATATTTGTATTTCGTAAGCTTTATATTACCTTTAGTTAAAGCGGTTTTTATTATGGTACGCCCCCGAACTAGGTTATATTTAATAATTGTTTTACGATATTATTTATTCTTTTTATTATATTATCATTTTTTTCTTCAAATTTTTAATTTTATTTTAATTTTAATCAACTTATATTTATATTCCCGTACCTTAACGTTCTTTTTAATTTTACTTACATTAATACTTAAAGTCGTATAAAACTTATTTAATTTTAATTAGGGCTGTTATTTTTATATACGAGTTTTATATCGGTTTTTTAGCTGTTGTTATTAAGGTAATATGGTTTTTTTACCGTTACGATTATTACGGGCTTTGGTTTTTCCTTTTTATTATAAAACTTTTCGTTTTGGGGGTTTTTTTAATTAAAAGAAAAAGGGAATAGGTTATTATTTATATGTTTTTGTTCCGTATAAGGACGAAGCCTTTATTAGGTGGACTACTTTATTCGGTTTTAGGAAACTGCCCTGGGATACGTTTTTATTTTTTTGTTATCGTTAACCGTTTATTTTTTTTAAATTAATTAAATATTTTTTTTAAGTTTCGTATTTTGTTTATTAATTTAACTTTTAAATAATTATTTCGTTTAATGTATTACGATTGTTAATTAATTAAAAGATGTTATTATGTTAGTATTACGGTACGTAGGGCTCGGTGGTTAAAGCAGATTCCTATTTGCTATGTAAAATCTAAGGTAAAGAAAAAAGGAAAAATAAATAATCTTTATAGTTTAGTAGGTTAGAAGTAATGTAAGCTAGGGCTGGGGTTAACCCTACCAGTGTATAAACCATTTTAAATACGTATTATAATATTACCCTCCCGCCGGAAAAAAACTCGTTCCGAATTTTTTTTAAAAAAAAAATTCAGGTTACTCGGCCGGGGCTCGAACTTAATCGCTTTCCAGGTAAAGGGGGGGTACTTTCGGATCTACGCATTTTATTATTACGTTATTAAGCCCTCGTATTTAAAAGTAAGGCAAAATTTATTTTATACAACTAATTACTTGCCGTACCGTTAAAAGTTGTTATATACAACCGTTATCTACTTTTCTAATTACGCCTTTATCTTGAGGTTACTTACTCTTCGTTACCGTTTAAAACCTTTCGTTATCTCCGCTACGAATATATTATCGTTAGGGTATAAAAAGTCGAATTTATCGTATTCCGTAGCCTTCCGCCATTTTCTAAAACGTTTAAATAGCCCCGGTTATTTTAAATTATTGTCGTAATACCTTTAAAATATTATAAGGTTATTTTTAAAACTTTTTACGTTATATTATTCGGAATTTAGGTTTTATTTTTTTTTTATATATATATATTTGATATTAAAATTTACTACGGCGTATTTTGGATAATAATATATTATCGATTTTTATTTCTTTTTGTAGTTAAGGCTGATTTTTGAAACGTCTGGGTTTTCCGGGGCTTATCCGAGTATAAGGTTATTCGGATATTTCCGTAATTTATTAACGTAAAAAATTCGCAACCTTTTTTATAAAGCTAAAAATTCTAACAAGTAAAAATACTTATCTATTTCTTTAATTTTATAATAATTTCGGGTTATAAAATAATCGAATTTATCGTTAAGGTGGTTAATAAATATTTTTTATTTTTTAAATATGTAAACGCGATTCCCAAAACCGAAATCTGGTTCGTAACGGTATCGGTTCGTTTATATATATATTCGTTTTTATAACTTAATTAAAATAACCCTAACTATATTTTAGCATTTTTATAACGTTTTAATAATTTGTTATACGTTTAATCAGTTAAATTATTTTCCAATTAATATGTTAAAAAAGACTAAAATACGTATATTCTAGTTAAATATCAAAAATATAAAAAAACCGCGTTCGATATTATATGGACTTAACCCTATAAATTCGTAAAGGATTAACGTTTAAATAATATTTATAACCGGTATAATTAAAAATTAATTATTTTGGTAATAATTAATAAAAAGACGTAAACGTTAATTAATATATTTATTTATAATTTCGGCTTATCTTAAGGCTTACGAATAACCCGTAAATAATAACTTCTACTTAATTTCTAGGATTTTGAAAAATTCGTTAATAAAGTTAGCAATAAATTAAGATCCGTAATTATTACTAATAAATTAAGGTAGGCCGTAAATACGGTAAGGATTTTTATAATATCTTAAAGTAACGTTTTTAATAATAACCGATCTAATATATAACGTATTTTAAACCCGCTTACTTAAACGATATATTATAACCTATATATTATTTTTACTATATTTATCTTTAAGTATCGACTTAAAGTTTATAACAAAATGCTACTAGGTTGGTAACAGGATAGGTAACGGCCTTAACAATTCTAGTATCTTATTTATTAAATTCTTTAATACTTTATAAAGGCAGTTATTAATAAAACGCATTATATCTAAGGCTTATCCCGGCTATTAATAACAGTTAATTACTAATTTTCGCGTTTTATATCTACCGGGGTGGCCCGTGATTAATTAATAATATATTTCGGTTAACAATTATATTTTAAGGTTATATTTATCTAATATAATAAATCGTCTTTTAAAAAACATTAAATAACCGTTTATTAAATATCCGTATTTATCGGTAAATATTTCTTTAGCCTTTTTTTATAAACTTTTAATAATTTATCAATTAAATTTATCCTTAAGACGTTAAATAATTATACTTTCTCATTTAAAACGTATAAATATACCTCGGTTATACGGTTTACGGAAAATAATATATAATTACCTCGTAAAGATATATTTAAATCCATATTATTTTACGCGTAATTAATATATAAAAATCCCGGTACCTATTAAAATAAAATTATAGTTCGGTAAATATTCCGGTTTATTTTTTACGTTTTTAAGTTTTTAGATTTCCCGAATAAAATATTAATTATTATATTTTTAAATTTTAGTCGATAAAAAATTATAAAATAATATTATAATAATAACTTAACCAATTCCCTTTAACGAAAATTTAATAAATGCTTAATATTAAAATACTTTAACGCTTAATAATCGATAACGATCGTAAATGGCGGTACGTTTTACAAACTTATTAATTCCGGGAGTTAATATTATAAAACGTATATTATTATTAATAATTCTTTATTATAAATTTGGTAATTATATTTAACGTCCTATATTATTTCGGAATAATAAGTGATAGAATATTAATTGTCGCTTTCGGTTTTATGCTAAAATATAACGCTGGTTAAAACGTTATTTAATATATCTATTTTTACCTTAGTTTCGAAATTATATGAAAAATATCGAAATATAAAGGTATTAATAAAACGTTATTATAATTCTTCGAAAACGTTTTTTCGGTTAAGGGTTATTTAAAAAACCATGTTCTTTTTTATAAAGGTAGATAAAAGACGGATAATTTTGCCGTAATCTTTAATAAACTTTTTGTAAAAATTATAAAATCTTAAAAAAGATTAAACCTTTTTTTAAGTTTTTAGGTACTTTTTATTTTATAATAATTTTTATCTTAACGAGATCTACGGTAATACCGTTTATATTAATAATAAATCCTAAGTACTTTATTAATATATCGTAAAATTTATATTTAACTAAATTAATTTATAACCCAACTTTCCGCAATTTATTAAGAACTTTATTACCGTATTTGATATAATCCTTTATATTTTCGGAATAAATCAAGATATTATTTGTATATATGTTATAAAAATCGTTTAAATATTTAAATAAAATATTATTAATAAAACGTTAGAAGGTCGACGGTCCGTTAATTAAACCGAATAATAATATTCGATATTTATAAACCCTGTATCTTATACGAAACGTTATAAGTTCCTCGTTTTCCGGATTTATTCGGACACGGTAAAATACCTAGCAAATATCGATCTTAGTAAATATCTTAATTTTCGAAATTTTTATTAGGGTTTTTTCGATTAAAAATAACGGATATCGATTTTTTCGCGTAATAACGTTTAACTTACGGTAATTTACGTAAAAACGAAAACCTCTATTAACTTTTTTAATAAATAAAATAAACGTTACTTAAAAGGTTAAACTTAGCTCGATAAATTCTTTTTAAAGGTGTTCGACGATGTACTTCTTATATATCTCCAACTCCTTTAATAACATCTTATATAAAGGGCTATATCTTAATTTCTCGAGATTGCCGTTAATCTGGATTTTATAATTAACGTTAAATCTTAAAGGTAGCAAGTTATCGGACTTTACTTTGCTAAAAGCGTTTAAATACTTATAATACGTTTTAAATATAAATTCCGAAACACGTTTCCGTAACTTTTCTTCGTCTTTTAACAAAGATTTATCTTATTATACTTTATAAACGATAACTTTATTAATTTCGTACAAAATAACTATGCTTACCTTAACGTCAGCAATCTTTACAACGCGTTAAAACGCAACTACGTTTACCATAATTACGTCCGACCGATATTAATATTATCCGATAACGTTTTTCCTTAGTACATAAAAACCCTGTACGTCTCGTAATAATTCTTTCCAAATCTTGTTTTTACTTTTCTTAAAAAAGATATTAAAATTTTTTAATTTTGCTAATCGTTCTTATATTATACGCTTATTTACGTAATAACTAGTAATTATAAATTTCTATAATTTTATAAAATTTATTAATTGTATTACGGCGAAATTACTTTCCGGCTTTTCGGTATTTAAAAATTTCCGTTTTATAGCGGTCTTTAATATTATTATTTTTTCCTAAATTTATTATAAAATATCTATTAACAAAAAAATCGTAATTCGGTTAACGTTAATATTTAGCTATTCGTCCGAAACTTTTTCGACCGTTAACGTCAGCTTTTATAAGTTGCGAAAAATCGTAAGCGTAATTTATTTACCGTTTTATTATTACTTATCTTTCCGATTTATTAAATTTTCCCTTTTTTAAATATTAGATTAAAATTTCCCGTTTATATCGGGCACAAGGGTCCTTACGTTATCCATGAAGATATTATATAACGGTATTAAGTTTTAATTCTCCGGAAACAGCAAATAACGGTTAATTACGTCTATGTTTACTCGGTATAATTCGAACTATATACGTTTAATAATAACGTCCTATTTTATATCAAAAATAATAAACGGGACTTTTATTAACGTCCGGCCTCAAATATAAAATCCTAAGGCTAATAATACGTTAACGAATTAAATAACTTACTTATTAAACTCGCTTACGTTGTAAAGTTTAAAGCTTATAAATAATCGTAATTTTAAATATTTTATAACCTTTTTAATAAACCTGATATTAAAAAATAAATAACCGGTTACTTCCGTATTAACGAAAATAAATTTAATAATTAAAAACAATCCATTAAACATTACGATACTTGAAAACAATAATAATTCTTTACCGAAAATTTATTACAAAAAATTAAAAGGTATCTTAATACCAAATTCCTTCGTTAACCCCCTTAGGAAAAAATTCACTTCCCCTAAGGTCTTTATTTTTCCTGGCCTTCGATATCCTAGCTTAACTTTGCCAAATTAAATTCAGGCGTTATATAACGTATAACGATAACGTTAATTTTAACTTATCGTGTCTCGGAAATCGAAGTATTACTAGCAAATATTTTAAAAACAATTACGTAAAATATATCCTTTTTCGTAATATCAAAAATATCAACCTTCCGTAATATACTACTTAACTTAATTTATAAATAATTTAAAACAATTATGATTTTATTAATCATTAAAGCTACTATTATTATTTACAGATATCCCATTAATATCTTTATTTCGTCTAAAACCGCCTTAACCCTTACGACAATCTCTAGATATTTCTCGATTTAATTTACGGGCCTTTTTTAACTTATAAGCTAAAATGATCTCGGCAGCTAGCTGGGCATATTAATAAAAATTAACGTTTTTATTATAATACAGCTATATTAGCGCTATTCGTAACTTATATAAGATCCGGATTTTAAATTCATATTTCTATATTTTTTTATCGCGTTAACATTTTTTAACTAAGCGGACGAATTTATTTTTAAAAGCAATATAATCGTCGCCTTTTTTTATTTTAAAGCTACGGAATTTATTCTTAGCTTTTTTAAAACGATTAAAGTTAGCATATTCCCGATAAAAGTAAGTTATAAAAGCTTTAAACGTTTTAATTTAATCCGAATAAAGAGGTTAAAAATAAAATAAGGTATTATTTATAATTTTTCCCTTTAAGTAAAATTTAATGTAATTTAATTTAATTTTGTCTTTAAAGAAATAATCCGCGTTAATTATTAACTTATTTTTTATTTATTAATACTAACTTTCGAACGATATCGTATTTTTTTTCTTTATTACCATAATAACCGGGAATATTAATTTTGATATTTTTTCCGCCGGAAGTTAAAACGTTAATATTTATATTAACTATACGTAATTACTTTTTTAAAGTATTAATTTTCGTTTGCTTATCGGTTAATTTTTACTATTTATCTTTAAATATTATAATAATAGTAACTATATTATTATTATATTAAGTATTTTCGTTCTTAACTTATTTGACGGGATATTTACTTAATTCGCTTAAATAATAAGCCTAGTTAAAAAAAGTAAGTACGTTACTTATAAAACTCTTTATTATCGTAATAAATTTTTCGGTTTACTACTTAAAAATTAAGTTTATTAAATTTTAAATCTTAACTTCCGCAAAAATAGTTTAAAAGTATTTTTCGATTATCTTAATAAACCCTTTATAATTAATAATACCGTCTTAATTCGGCTAGATTTTACGTCCTTTTTCTGATAAAGATTTAAACGGGAAAAAAAAAAAATTTTCCGTAAAATTCCGTAAACTTTTTTTGTCTTTTTTAACAGATTATTTATTAAATCGAACTTTAAGGTAATAAATTTTTATCTTTCCGCTATTAAAACTATTTATTTTAAATTTTCGTAAATCGATCCGGGAAAAATAATAATTTTTCTAACTACTTAGCTATTTTTATTCATTACGTTTTCCTGCAGTATAACAATAAATTCAAAGTTTTAACAAACAATATTAAAGCCATTTAAGTAACGGCAAAACCTAGTTTTCGGGGTTTTATCGCCTTTAAACTAAGTTTTAGCGAAAATTTCCCAATCGAAATAAACTTTTTTCCGAGCTTATTACGTAATAAATACGGTCTTTTTTTTATAAATTACGCCATTATAATAATACTTGCAAATTATGAATTCTAATTAATTCGGGTCGTTTTAATATATTATTATAACGCAAATCTTATTTAAATTCGAAATAATACGCTTAAATAATTATAGCTATAACGGATTAATTCGTATCGAGAAAAATGGTTAAGATATTATTAAACTTTCCCAGGCGAATATATAATAACTTTAAATTATGTTATGGTACGTAAGGTTCGGCGATTAAAGCAGATTTCTATTTACTATATAAAATCTAAAGTGAAGAAAAAAGAAAAAACAAATAATCCTTGCAGCTTAATAGGCTAGAAGTAATGTAGGCTAGGGCTGGGGTTGGCCCCACCAGTGCACAGACCACTCCAGGTACGTACCATAACAGTTAGCAGTTACAGTGATTAAATAAAGGATTTTAGCGAAAAACGTATAGTTGTTCTAGGAAAAACTAAAGAAATCTAGGGGCAATCGCCTTTATATATACGTTTGAGTGTATAAAGGATGGTTCCTAGACAAAGGCTGTCCTAAGCAGCAGCTGCGGCCTAGATGCACTAGCTGCGAGCACCTGAAAGTAGTAATTGCCGACAAATTTGAAAAAAAAATTATTTAGCTCGATTTATCTTATTTTAAAAATTTAAAGATAGAGAAAATACGCTATTTAAAAGCGGATAATAAAGTATTAATATTATTTATATTTAACAAAAACGGTAATTTTCGATTTTATGTTAATTATAATAGTTTAAATCGCGTAATAATAAAAAGTAATATTTTTAGTTTGAAAATTTATAAACCGATTAAAGTTAATTAAGGTATTTTTAAAAGTTAACTTTAAAAATATATATTACCGTATTAAAAATGAAAAAAACGATAAATAAAAACCCGTATTTTTAAATACGTTTTAATTAATTTAAACATATAACTATATTATTTAACTTTATAATTATACCGGTTATATATTAAGTTTATATATATAAAGAGTTAATAAATTTAATAAATTATATATTTATAATAATTTTAATTAATTTACGAACAGCTATTATAGTATTAATTATTTACTAAATTATTTAAATACGAATTTTTTTTTAAAAAATAAAGTTTTTAAAATTTATAATTAGTACCTATAATTTAAAAATAAATTACTAACGGGTTAACGTTATTAAAGTATAATTAAAACCGGAATTTATTAGTAATAAATATTTTTTTAAGGTTTACGCATTTTTATCGGAAATTTATAGTTTATTATTATATTATTAAAAAAAATATAATATAGGAGTAAAATAATAAAGTTTTAATAACGTAGAGAAATTAAAAACCATATTTCATATATTAAAAGACATTATATAATCAACGTTTATTTTTTAATAATAAAATAATTTAAAAGGTATTAAAATTAAAATAAACGCTTTAATAATAGTTATAGCGAGAATCTTATTATAAAAGTATAAAAAATATTAATATTAAAGTATATATTAATTGCGAAAATATAATCCGGCCGAAAAATAATAGGTTATAAGATAATTAAAGGTAATAATAATTATAAAGAATTTAAAATATTAACGGTAATATTTTAAAGGTATAGAAAAAGATTTTTTAATATTTATTAATTATATAACGTTAAAAAATATTATTGAAGCATTAATTTATAATTTTAATAGTAAATTAACTTAATAAGTAGAATCTTATTTTTAATATAATTTTAAAATTTAATATTAAGCGGGTACTGATAACCCGGTAGATAAATTATTAAAACGCTTAAATTTTACGATAATAGAAATCATATATAAAGATATAATTTTAATATTATTAAAAGAATTTAAATTTATAGGTAATATATTAAAAAACGTACGGAAAATGATCGTAAATATATAGCGCGGTTTAGAATATTATAAGGGAATAAGAGGTTGTATAAAAACGATATAAAATTTATTTATTATGAAATTTTTAAATAAATTCCGAATAATAAAAGTTTAAGTAGTTATTATCCGCACAAAAAAATAGAATATTTTCGTTATATAATTATAAAAAGTTTTCGAAGAAAAAATATATATAATTATTATATTTATTATTTACGTATAATAATATAAATAAGGATCGTAATATTAATATAATTAACGGTATAATAATAACGGCCGTAAATTACGATTATACTATAATCGGATTCCGAAAAGTTTAAAAAAAATAAGAGTAATATTAAAATTATTATATATAATTAATACGTCATACGTTTTTTAACGAAAAAGTTGATTAGAAATAAAACGGTATTATATTTAAAAGTTTTTTTATAATTTTACGATTAAGTTTAAAAAATATAAATTAATAATTTAAATATTATAAAGTTAATAAGAGTAATTAAACGTTAAGCCGAAATAAAAAAGACAATATTTTCTGAATTTAAATAAGGTTTTATATTATCGAAATAAATTGATAATTTTTTTATAAAGCGTTTTACGATAATCATTAATTAATTAATATTAAAAGTATTTAAAAATAAAGTATATAAAATACGTTCGTATATTAGAAATTTATAAGATAACAGCCTCTTATAATTAAAAAGATTAGGCTAGAACATAACTTTATATAAATCCTAATACGAAACTGTTTAATAATTATATTAACGACATATTTAACCCCCGACGGGTTAAAGATTTAATTCCTTCGGAGGGCGCATTTTTTAAAAATAAATTAATTATTTAATACGGAGGTATTATAAAATTAATTACCCTTGCTATATATTAAGTGGTACTAAAATATTTAAAGGGCTAAAAAGCCGAATAAATAACTAAAAAAAGCTAGATAAATAAATTTAAAATCGCGCAAAATAACGCGTATAAAAAAGTGGTACCGTTAAAAAGTAAGGCGATAAAATTAAAATGAAACGGTTAGAGATTGTAAAAGTTACGCTTTAAACCTTTTGTAATTTGCGTATTAGCGTTGCTTTTGGCTATAATAGAGCTTCTTTTTTTATCCTTAATTAAATAGAGCTTAACCAAAAACGTTACTGTTAAACTTAGCTAGGTACGGGTAGTTATTATTAGATAAGAAATTTTACATAGAAATCTAATCGTACGGAAAAAGTGACTTGGTAGCTTTAAGGATTAAAGTCTTTAAGGAGGTGAGTAATTGTAAGATAATAGCCCCTTATAACTAAAAAGACTAAGTTAGGACAGAACCCTATGTAAATTCTGATATAAGACTATTTAATAATATTCGCTAATATAATCTAAAAGGGGTTCGTAGCTTAATAAAGCTAATAATTAGTCTGAATATCTAATAAATTTATAATTAAAAAATGTTATTAAAAATTATTAAATAATATCCGAATTATTAAAAGATAATAGAACTACGTTATAAATTAAATAAGTAATTGTAATTTTTATTATTATTTAAATCATTTTATTAAAAATTATCTTAAATTTTATTTTAAGATTTTTTTAAAAATTTAAGTTTAAACGGGTTAAAATATAACGTAATTTTAGTAATTATCGACCGTTTTACGAAAATAGATTTATTTATTTTTATAATTAAAACGTTAACTGTTATTAAATTAATTCGATTATTTTACGATAAAATAAAATATAAGGTTAATATACTAGTAACGATTGTTAACGATAAAGATAAATTATTAATAAGTTAATTTTAAATTAAACTTTATAAAAAACGAAAAAATAATATAATAAATATTAACGGCTTATTATCCGTAAACCGATAAATAAATAGAACGTATTTATTAAATTTTAAAAATATTAATTTCGTAATTAGAGTAATAAAGATTAAAATAATTAGATAAAGTTATTACGAAATATAAAATTTATATATAATAACGTTTGAAATATATTTATTAGCCGGTTTCTATTCGAAATTTTATTTAAGTATTATTTAAAAATATATTAATGGAATTAAAAAACGATTAAAGAAAATTACGGTTATTTGTTAAATAATATGCAAATATTAGATAAGAGTAATAATAATATTAAAAAAATACTATAATTAACGCTATAGATTGATAAAATTTTAATTAAAGTAATAAGTAAGTTTTTCGATTAAAAACTTTAAGTTTAAAATTAAAAAGTAAATAAATTTTAACCGTATAAAGTTATTTTTCATTATTAAATATTAACGAATATATAATGTATTTTTATTATTTTTATTAAAACCGTAATATAATTCAGAATTAAATAATAATTAAATAACATTATTAAACATAATAAAGAAATAATAAAGATAAATAATAAAAATTATCGGCCGTTACTATAATAATCGGAAGTAACGTAAATACTTTATTAAATAAATAAATTAACTTACCGAATATAATACGTAAAAATCCCGAAAATATTTCGAATACGTATTAAAAATATTAAAGAATTATAAAAAGATTTAAGCGTATATTAAAAGAATTTACAACTTATAAAGTTATAATAACTTAATCGGAAATCGATTATATAATAATCGTAAAAATGTAAAACATAATTTTAAGTAACATTAAAATATTAAAAACGAATTTAGTTATATAGAGATTGTTAAGTTTTAAATAAACAAGTACTTTATTATATATCGGTTAAAAATTAAACGATTAAATATTATTAAATATATATAATAAACTAGAATATAACCGGAAGTTAAGTAATAACATAAAAAAATTCGAATTTTTATTTTAAAAATAAAATTTATATTTATATATACTATTAGATATTTAACTAAATATAATTAATCCATCTACTATATACATATATATTAACTTCTTCTTATAAGCGCAACCGGAAAATACCTCTAAAAACCCTACCTCTTAAAAAACGGATGAAAAACCCGATTAATAGAATCTTCTAATATCGTAACAAATGCAATTACGTATACGATTAATTAATTAGTTCCTAAAGCCCCTAATTGCGGCTGGTTCAAAAACTCTCAGCCACCCAATTATCGCCGACATAGTAGCGGAGCCGAAGCTCTAATTAGTTAAGCTTTCTAAGCTGGCACCACCTAAAAAACCGTATCCCAAACTAGATTCGAACTAACTAGCTCTTACAATCAATCGCAACAGGGTGCCTAAGCCTACAGCAATTAAAAAGAAGCCACCCAGGCTCGCAATTACTAAGCCATTAGGACAAAAATTTATATTAAGTAAAAATATAAGAAATTATATTATATTTTTTTGTATAAATAAAATAAAAAATAAACGGAAATTAATAAATAACGTAAAAGATATTAAATTTTTATTTCGAAAATAAAATTTTACTTATAAATATTAAATTTTACGCTATTTAACTTTTAATAAGTATATTAAAAATATTAATATAAAAATATCGTTAAATAATTAAACACGTATAATAATAAAATACGGGAATATTTATTAATTTTATTAAACGTAAAATTTTTTTAAAAAAAATCGGAAATGATTTATTTTTATAAAAAATAAAGCTTAATAACCGGAATATAATCGGTTATTAATCGGAAATAAATTACCATTTTTAAAAAATTTAAGGTATTTAAAATTAATAACGACTTTACTAGCTAAAAGCTTTTTTTAATTATATGTTAGGAAACGGGTCGCAATTTAAAATATCGCTGTTATTTTAATTAATCTAGGTTGTTCCCTGTTACTTCCTTATAGGTGGGAAGATATGGGAGTAGCTAGGACTGGGCTATATATATACAAATAGTAGGTCTATCGCGCCCACCCCTCCGTTGCCCTAGGGACCCCCTATACTCAATTCCTTTAGCTACTATATATATCCTAATACGCCTTTATGGTTAAAGGGATTTTTTAAAGCCGTTAAGGTTATTTAAACTTTGCCGGCGCTTTTAAGCCTTTAGGTTTCCGTTTTAGCGTTTTTATTTATTAATAACCAGCTTAGTACTTTTTAAAAGGCTAGTTATATAGATTTTTCAAGCTATTAGGGATAAAGTAAGTTTCGTTTTGATAAATTTAACTTTTGCTACGTAAATTTTCGCCATTTTTTTCCCGTCGTTTTTCTTTACTTTCGAGCAGTCTTTAACTTTATAACCGTATTTGCTATAGTTAAAATAAAATGGTTCGCCCTTTTTATTTTATAAGGGTTTGCTATTTCGATCGTTATTAACGTTATAACTTTATCCTTCCGACTTTTTACTTTTAATTTCCTTGTTATCTTTATTTCGAAATTTGGCGATAAAGTTGTCGTAAACCTGGCTAATAGTAATGGTTAGGTGCTAGCGAAACGTTCCTTTTATCCGTAACTTTTAGCCGGCGGCGCTCTTATGTATTTTATTCCGAATGGTATTTAAAAAAAAGGTAATTTGCTGATTAACGTTAACGGGTATTTCGATTTCGTTATAACAGCGGATTAAACGTTTAAATTCGACGATATAGTTAAGCGCGGACGTTTTCCTAGGGTTTTATCGAAAGAATTGCAGTTAACTGAAAATATCTACCTGTTAGTCGATACTTTTAACTTTATATAAACGTTTTAAAATTTTAAATATATCCGTGCCTTTCGTAAAACCGGTAACGACTGCTATAGGACCCTTTTTAACCTTAGCGATAACGGTGGCGGCTAATTTGGTTTCGTTAATATAAATAAACTTCGCCGAATTGTCGTTCCGATAATTGATCGTTATTAGGGCGACTTAAAAGGCGGTTTTTTATATTTTCCAGTTATTACTGCCGCGGAAACGATTTTTTTCGCTAAGCTTGAAATCGAAGTACTTTTAATCTAGGTACGTATTTATTTTTTTTCGTAACGTTGCTTTCGTTCGACAGCTTAGCGAACGCCTTTATAAGTTGTTTTAGGTTAAAAGCCTGGGCCTGACCGTCCGTATTTTTTGCTATCGTGGCTATCGTTAACGTTATTACCGAATTGGTAAATTTCCTTTACTACCGAATAGCAGATTTCCTCGTTGCTAACCGATAGCTAAACTTTTTGCCGTTCCTTCCGGCGGTTCTGTTAGACGTTAATTACGCCGACGAGCCCCTTCCGCTTAGTATTCTGCCGTAATCCGTTACGTTTTACAGATGCTTTTTTTTCGAAACGATTCGAAGGTATCCGTAATGCCTTTTTTCTCTCTAAGGCCGGGACTTTTAGTTGCCGTTACTGTTATACGCCTTTTCGCGCCGAGCCTGGTTTTTTTACCTTTTTGCGTTTACTACGCCTCCTTTTAAGCGGTACTTCGAATTACGTACAAAATAGGTAGTTTTGGATATCAAATAACGGTTAAAATATTAAAAAACGGGAACCAAAAATGTTACCATGTCAGGAAACGGGTCGTAATTCAGGATATCGCTGTTATTCTAATTAATTTAGGTTGTTCCCTATTGCTTCCTTATAAGTAGGAAGATATAGGAGTAGCTAGGACTGGGCTACATATATACAAATAGTGGGTCTATCGCGCCTACCCCTCCGTTGCCCTAGGGACCCCCTATACCTAATTTCTTTAGCTACTATATATATCCTAACATTATAATTATTAATAAATATTAAAGCTTTATTAAAACGTTAGAAAATAAGCGGAAAATATTCGAAAGTAAAAAACGTAATTATATAACGATTTTCGAAAAACTTCTATTTATAAATTTATTTTAAAAGTACGTTTAATTAAAAATTAACCATAAAATATTTAAGTTTATAAATTTATACAATAACGTTAAAACTAGATCTTTATAGTTATAACGAACGATTAGAAATTTATTTCCGATATAATAAAAAAGTGATTTTTCTCGATAATACCCGTTTTAAAAACAGGTTTAACCTTACGAAAAACGTTAAATCCGTAACCGATTATAAATACGTTACCGTATTTAATTTAAACGCTAGTAATATAAGCCTTTTTAAGCTTATCGATTAACTTCTAATTCTTAAGGGTAAAATAATCGATAATTTAAGCGGTACTTTTAAAAATAATCGAAATTTAAACGGAAATTAAATAATAATATTTAATTAAGACGTATTTTATTTAATAATCGAAATAACGTTATATTACGTAAATATAATATCGTTTGTTATTATTTATAATATAATTAATATTTAGCTCATTATCGGCGTAAAAAGAATAACGTTTAAGGAATTCCTAGTTAATATTAATATAAGATTTTTTTTTTCGTAAAATTAATTATAAAAAATAAATGTAATAAACGGAAATAAAACGGAAAATATATATAGGATAAAGCAAAAAAATATAAAAATAAAAGTAGAAAAAACCGAATAAAATACGTACGTAAATAAAACGGAAATAAAGGCGTAAAGGAAAAAAATAAAGTTAAAAAACGAATTAAAGTAAAAAACCGAGCAGAATATAATTAATTACTTAATAAGATACGTATTAATTATTACGGTTACTATTTATAATATAAATATAAATATATACTTATAAACGGAAAACTTTCGATAAATTTACGTAATTTAATTTATAATTACGTTATATAAAATTAGTAATAATATTATTAAAAATGTAATAATTTTAAAAAAAATTATAAAAATATAAAGTTTACGAGCTTACGGTTAATAATTAACTAACCGCCGATCTATTTATCCGTATAAATATACCATTTAACAATTAATAAAAAACGCCATATAAAAGTAACTTCATATATTTATTTTTTAGAATCTACTTTAAAATTAGTTTATAACGGCTAGGCTAGTTAACTAATTATTAAACCAAGTCGTACGATTTTATGTTAGCAGTCGTATTGTAAGATCTAAGTAATAAAGATAACTTAATTACGTTTGGTAATATTAAGGGCGTTTTAAGTAACTAAGTTATATTGCAAATTAGTATTATTTAGGCTATAAAAATAAATATTTTTATATATTGATTTTTCTTTTACTAAAAAAGCCTGGCTTTAATGGCTTTACGATAAATCCTATCAAGCTTGGTTTTAAAGGTTTTACGATAAATCCTGTCGAGCCTGGCTTTAAAGGCTTTACGATGGATTTTATCGAACCTTTACGTAATTGCCCTACTTAATTCTTAAATCTTTATTACGACCGTTTCTAAAGGCCGTAATTAATTAGGTTATAATACGATTTTCTTTTGTTCTAATATTCGTCCGGAAAATTCTTTCTTCCTAATAAGTTATTATTATTATTATATCGGGTCGTATTAAAAAATAATTAATCGCAAAACTTAAAAACATAATTTTTTATTTAAATTGATTACTTTTCGTTCCGTAAATATGCCTGTATAATTTTATTACGCTCGCCAAAGTCTTCTTTTTTTTTTTTGTTACGTTTCGTTATCGGATTTTTCTCGGTACGAAAAATACGTATCGCGGAATTAAGGCCTTTGTAACGTATATAAGCTTTTAACTTCCCAGCTTAAACGATTCGTTTTTAACTATCTCCGGGCCGAAACGAAATTCGAAAAGCTAAGGAAAAAGTAAAGCAAACGCAAGTAAAAATTTACCGTTTACGTAAACAAAAAAAGTAATAAGTTAACCGTATAGTACGAATATTATTTTAAGGGTTTTAATCGTTAAAGGAACTAAACGAATTAGAACGTCATAAAAAGTAAAAACGGGCGTAACGCAAGCGTACGGCGATAACTATTACGCAGTCCGTTATTCTCTTAAACTAGTTTAAAATCGCTACTACTAATTAGCCAGATCCTAGTAATTTCGATTAGAAAATAATGGTTTTTAATATTAACAGTAAAATTTTTTAAATAAACACTAAACGTTAAAACGGTTTTTGGCGAGTTCCTAAATATTTTCGGAATTTAGGTAATTTTTTTACTTAACTAGGTATTAAGTAAATCCTTTTTCTTTTTGTATGTCGATAATTTTTTCTGCCTTATAAGTTAGTATGTTTTTTTCCACCTTTTTTTCGTACCCGGTATTAACTTTAATCGTATCTACTTTTAATTCGAGTAAAAAAATATAAAAAACTGGATAAAGTTTAACCCTAGGTAATAACTTTAATTAATAATTATTTTCTAAATTTTTCTTGGTAATTTTATATAGACTAATATATTTAAATCGAGTTTTTAATTTAAGCGTTTAAATTTAATATTTTTAATAATTAGATAAATTATTTTCCCTTTCGAAAAAGTTAATCCTTTTAACTTTTTTTAGTTATAATATTTGTTTATTCAATTGCGTACGAATTTAAATTCTGTTTTTATTTTTTTAATATAATTATTTTAACGTTAATTAATTCTTTTTTTTATATCTCCTTATAAATTTCCGGGATAAAATTAAAATTAGTAATTATTAAAGTTATTTTAATGCTATTATAATGGTTAATGTTATAAGCCAGTTATGCAATAAATAACTTCTTAACCTTGATATTTTTTTATAATTAATATAATATCGTAAATATATTTCCAATATTTAATTAGTTCTCTTTATTTATCCGTTTATTTATAATTTAAAAGCGCTTAATAACTTATAATTTAAATCTAGTTATATTATTAAACTTTGCCAAAACCTTAAGGTAAACGTTTTATCTTTATTTAAAATAATTTCTAATAATAATAGGTATACATTAAAAATATATCGAAAAAAAAATATATGCTATTTATTCGGCGTCTATGTTCTCGTTATAAAATAAAAAATAGGAAAATTTTATAAATCGGTTAACGATTACAAAGATATTATCGTAATATACGTCCGTAACTAGGTTTTTTAATAAAGGAAATTTCGTAATAAAATCGAATATAACCGAATCCTATAGTCGCTTATCGACTAATAATAGCTATAATTTTCCGTATAATTTGTATTATCTAGCTTTTACCTTAACGCAAATATTACATTAATGTATAATTCTTTATACGGTTAATTTTATCTTAAAAAAACAATATATTCCTTATAAACGTTTTAAGGTCTTATAGATCCCTAGGTATCCATATAGTTAATATTCGTATATTTTTCGTATCAGGTTTTTTGGGTATTCTTCTAATACGTTAATCTTATTTATTGTCTGATTTTCGGGTAAGTTATTATAATATTGTTGTATTTCTTAATCTATGTTTAATATAGACATTTTAATAGTATTAATATATCGTTATTGTAAATATCCTTTTAATATTCGATCGAAAATAATCTGTTATATCTTTACCTTAAAATCCTTTAAATCTAGTCGTCTGCTAAAAGTATCCGTTTTACCGTTTTCTAATCTCTTACGATAAATAATAATATAATCGAATTTTAAAAAATATTCTACGTAACGTAACTGTTATCCGATTAGTTTTTTAGTTACAAAATAAAAAATATTTTTATAATCTATATACATTTTTACCTAATACTTATTTCCCTTAAGGTAATATTTAAATTCCTTAAAAACTTTAACGATAGCTAGGAATTCTTTATCGTAAATAAGGTAATTTAATTTAGCATTATATAATTTGTAAAAATAAAAGGCGATTGAATATAATCTTCCTTAATTATTTCGCTAATAAACCGTTGTTTTTAAAACAAAATTTAAAACGTCGGTTTCGAATTCCGTTAATCTATTTAAGTCGTATATTATTAAAACGGGTTCGCTAATAAAGGCGTCCTTCAACTATTAAAAAGCTTTTTTTATTACTAAGGCCTAAATAAAACGTGGGTTTTTCTTAATAAGTTCTGTTAATAACATTATAATCTTGTTAAAATATCGTATAAATCGTCGGTAGTAATTTACGAATATAAAAAATACTTATATTTCGATAACATTAATAAATATTTTCTAATCCTTAATCGCAATAATCTTTTCAAGGTTTATCTTAATATATCCTAAGATAATAATATATTTTAAATACTCGACTTCTTAAATATAAAAGGTATTTTTTTTTTTTACGCTAATTAAAAAAATAGCATTTTGTAATACTTAGAAAACGTCCTGGATATATACCGTATATTCTTCCTTAATCTTAAAGTAAATAAGTATATCGTCGAAGTAATATATAACGAAACTGTTAAAATACTTTCGGAATGCATAATTAATTATCCGTTAAAAAATTATTAATACGTTCGTAAATCCGAAAAATATAACGAAATATTTAAATAATTTATATTTTGTTTTAAAAGCTAGTTTTTATTTATCCCCTAATTTCATTCTAATCTGGTTATACCCTTTTCGTAAATCTAAGGCCGTAAACTATTTAACGTTTTAAAATTAGTTTTTAATTTCGGTAATTAAAGGTAATAATATTTTATTTTTAACGGTAATATTATTAAATTATCGGTAATCGATAACAAATCGTAACTTTTCGTTTTTTCGTAAAATAAAAAATATTAAATATTTTATTAATAATTTAAAACGTTATATATATCTTTTTCGTAATTTATCTTTTAAATAATTGCGAAAAATATATAATTTTATCTTATTTAAGTTATAAATAAAATAAAAAATAATTATTTTATTATTTTTAAAAGTTATTTCGTAATTTTATTCGTTATATTATAATAATTTCGTATTAAGTTTTTTTTTAAAAACTTTTCATATTAATAATACTATAATAATACTTTTACCATTTATTCTAGTAATTTTTCGGGTTATATTCGTAAATCGTTATTTATTTATCGAAATCGTACTTTAAAATTCGCAATAATATACCGTATTTTTTATTATACTCTTTATTTTAAACGTATTTTATCTTTTTAAGTAATAAAGTTTCTATTATATCCTTATATTTATATTCGTCGTTTTTTTAAATCGAATATTAAAATTTCGAATTTTCTTTATCTTTTCTTATATTAAAAAACGAGCGAAAATTTACTTGATTAGTTTCTTAATTAATCAAAAGCTTATATTAGTATAATTATAATTTTTTAAAAATTATATTATATCTATTTAGTAAAATAACGTTAAAATTAATAATTTATTTCCTTTCGTTAACTAAAGTTTTAAAATAATTAATTTCGCATTTAACTTTTCCGTCGTCGTAAGCAAACTTTTAATGTTTATCATTTTCGACCTTATAAAAATAATTTTTCTCCTTTTATAGTAACTTTAATTAACTCATTATTTCCGGATTAATATAATTAGCAATTATTATTCCGTAATCTATTATTACGGTATACTATTTTTTTTTAATTCGTACTTATACGGTAATAATATTATCGCCTATAATTCCGATTATCGTATTTAAAACCTTTTTAAAGTATTATAATCTGCCTTTTTTTCTTACGTCTTCTTGTAACTTTACTTTTAAAAACGTCCTATTTTTAAGATTTAGAGTAAATCTTCGATTTTTACCGTACGCTCCGCGTTTTATTATTAAAGCTCTTTAATTTATCATTTTAAGTAAACTACTTATTCCTAAAATTACTTAATCCGTCATCATATTTTTTATCGTTTATAAACTTGCTTTGCAAATTCTTTTACCCGATTAGCAACAGTTTCAATTATTTTTCCGTCTAGTAACGTTAATTACGAACTATCATTTTCTTTCTATTAGGCCTTATTTTCTAGTTCCTATTAATCCTCTTTAGTAAAACTCTTAAATTTTTTTAATTACTTATGTATTTTTCGGGTTTATAATAAAGGCTAATTAAACGCCTAAATCAGTAATAACCCGTTAATAATACTTTTCTATGGTTCTTTAAATTAATTTTTTATTTATTTAATAGTTATATTATCTGAAATAGCAAAAAAAAAAATTCTTATAAGTATAACTCTTTAAGTAACCAACTTTATAATACCATTTACTAACTAACCCCTTCTTCCTTTACGAATAACCGTAAATATCAATATTACTACTAATTATTCTTATTAATTCCTCTTTATTTCTTAAAATTAAACTTTTCTTAATATATTCGGATTATACGCTAATAAATTGCTTTCTTTTATTCGTAATAAAACTGGCATTTAGGCTTTTTGTAATATATAACGTAAATTTTCATATATCGTCCTACTTTTCCCGGATAAAGGTCTTTATCCTATCCGTAATAATCCTTCAACCATTTTACAACCTCCGTAAGTTTTATCCTAATAATTAAACTAATCCTTACTATTAATTAATCGCTATTTATAAAAATATCTTAACTATTTTAAATCTCCATTAAACTTCCTTTAACGGCTAATAATTATCTCGTATTCGGATTATATTAATCGACTTTTTATTATCTTTCTTATTATTCTATTATCATCCCTTAAATACAAAGACCTAATTATTTCGTCAAAATTTCTCAAGTACTTTATATTAAAAGGCCTTATATCTTATTTTATCGTAATTATAATATTTAATTAAAATCTATCCCTATTACCGGATTGCTCCAATCTTTATAAAACCAGGTTAAATTTCGAAAAAAATAAAAAACGTAATACATCTATTTCCTTTATTAGATTTATTAAATTTAAACCGTAAAACGTACTAGCCTTTCTTCTTTTGTCGTTTTTCGAATTATCGATTATCAATTTTTACTACCTCGGTAATATACTTATCCAAAATAATTAATCGTTCGAATTTAATAATTTCGTTTTTAACGTTATCCTTTAGGCCCTTATAAAATATATTAATTAAGATATCGTTTTTATTATCCACTTATTTTACCTTAATTATCAGGTTCCGGAACTTTATTATATACTTAGATATTAATCCTTTCTATTATAGTTATAAAACTTTTTATGTAATTATACGCTTTTTATTAAGGTTATCGAAATTAGTTTTTAATTTTTCTTCGAAATTAGCATAATTCGCAAAAAAAAATTTAATAAATATCTTTATATCGTCCTTTGCATACTTTAAATAATCCCTTATAATCGGTTTAAACTAATTAAACGCGTTTCCCGTAAAAAACGCTAAAACGACAAGGATCTAATTCTCCGGATTATTAAAAATTAAAAATCGAAGGTATACTCGCGTTTAAATAAGAAAATTTTAAACATTAATTTTTTCATTATAAGGTTAAAGCTTTTTAACTTTCATTTTTAAGGTACTAAGGTCTTTTTTGGCCTATTTCTTAAGTTGTTAAACCTTAGCCTTTAACTTCTTAAACTTATCCTAAAGTTATTAAATACCAGCCTTTTCGGTATTAAGTACTATTTTAACAGTTCAGAAATTGTTTAAAGTTTAATAATATTATTAAATAAAAGCTTATAACGTATAACGGCTAAGTTAATTAACTAACTATTAAATTAAATTATAAAATTTATATTAATAATCGTATTACGGGATTTAAATAATAAAAATAATTTAATTACGTTTAATAATATTAAAAACGTCTTAAGTAACTAAATTATATTACAAACTGGTATTATTTAAATTATGGAAATAAATATTTTAATATATTAATTTTTCTTTTACTGAAAAAGCCTAGTTTTAAAGGCTTTACGATAAATCCTATCGGCCTAGCTTTAAAAGCTCTACGATAAATCCTGTCGAACCTGGCTTTAAAAGCTTTACGATAAATCCTGTCGAGCCTTTACGTAATTGCCCCACCTAATCCTTAGATCCCTGTTACAACCGTTTCTGGAGGCCGTAATTAACCAAGTCGTAACATAGTTAGTAATTATCTTATTTTAGCTTATAGTTATTTACTATCTTATACTTAGTTATTTATTATCGCAACTAAGAATTATTTATACGGTATTAATGCCTGTAATTTTAAAGTTAACATAGGTTTATATAAACTTTAATAGTTTTACGTTATTTATTAATTATAATATTTGTTTTAAAAAATATAGTTATAATATATATATATATATATATATTTAATTAAGTTTAACTTATTTAACTTTTATAAATATATAATTATATATTCTTTAAGTGTAACTAATATAACCTGGTTTATTTTTATATATATTAAATATTTGGCCTTAAGTAAAGTCGGGTTATTCACCATCCTACACTAACAGAATACTTTGTAAGGATGCATCGCGTTCTAGTGCCTCGCCGTCCATCAACCCATATATATACGCCTCGCCCACCAGCCTGAACTCTCCTTTACTATTCGGCCGAATAACGAATGGTACACTCGCGCCATTAAGAACGCAAATTTGGTCTCCGGGACGGGTATCAGCCAAAGCCAAACCTGGACGACCGTCACCAGTCACAAAAGGACGACGCTCGTAAAGATACCACCTACGACGATATTCGTATGTCTCGTTGAGGACCCGTTCGTTCTCCTTTTTCATCTTGTCCCCCTCCTGTTTGGTTGGCACAGTCTCATGAGATATAGTACCGATTAGCAGTCCGTAGTGATGTGGCCCTAGGTCATCCAACTCTGCTCGACCACCATCTAGCCTCTTGTCTGCAATCGGTAGCCGCCAGAGGTTCGCCAGTCTGTCTTTACGCACACCCGGATCGAGCACAGCATCACTGAGTAGCCGCTCTACCTCGAGAAACCATGAGCGGCAAGCCTGTATATAGTCGGATGCTTGGGACGATGTGTTGAACTGAGACCCGGTGTTACTGACCGTGTCCACTATTACCCCTGTGAGTCTTAGGGCCGGCTCTTCGAGGGATACAGACGAAACAGGACTGTCATCCCATCGTGACTCTTTGGAGGCAGCGAATGCCCGATAGCCGGTCCACGCACCACCAATGCGCGTAGTCCAGAGCCGCACCTTTTTTTGAGCAGTCCAATTGACAACCCAACTGGGGAGCGATTCAGACAGGAGGGATGGCGTGCAATAACATAAGATCTCAGGTCCGTGCTTCTGTAGAAGCGCCCTAGTGACAGTAAAGAGAACATTGTCCAGCGTTGTAGCCGCGGAATAGTCGACCGGTATCCGGACCCGGTCTCCTTCCTCGACTAAGCCTAATAGTCCGTATACGCGGTCCCGCGGGTCTGTCGCCTGGATCTCTGCTTTCAGCGTCCACCACAGCATCTCCATGAGCCCCATGCCCTGCCCTCCGCTCTCCTGAAATTTTTCGGCGCAGACGCGGAAATGTGCGATGTCCTGGTTGACGTCGGCGATAATTAGGAGAGCCGCCGTCTCGGCGGCCTCCGCCCGCCGTAGCGACTGAGCCAAGTGGAGTGCCCTGAGCGCCTGCAACAGAATATTCCAGTCTATGGAGTACCGGCCACACCACACTGTCGCGTGGCGGGCCAGCACCGCCTCCTGGATGACCCAGACGCGGCGCCAGTAGGGGCGGCCGCGGAACAGATGCCAGACGCTGCGCAGCTCGGGACCCGGCTTTGCGGCTATATCCTGCAGAAAGGAGGGGATGCGAAGTCCGTAGATGGGGCTCTGCTTGAGCTTCTGGAAGCGCGCCCCGATGTCGCGAAGCTGATGGATCGCGGCCGTGCTTTCCCCGTTTTCGGGCCCCAACCAAATGATTACCCGCATCGCCTCGCGATAGATGCGCCGCATCAGCTGCACCTGCGCGGCTTTCTCCGCGTCGTCGGACTGGTTAATGCACAGAGCATCGACCCACAGGGTCAATACTTCCTCCCCCATGCCCATCTCGGATTTTCGCAGGGAGGACAATGCCTCGTGAAGGTTCTGGGTTATGGAGACAACGCTGCCGTTGACTGAAATTGGCAGCCTAGTCTTGGCGTCGCCCCAGACATAAGAGAGCGCCATATAGGGCGGGCAGCTGTCAAGGCTGGCATGGAGCAAGGTAGACGTAATGAGCTGGCCATCGCTTTTCTCGCCTTCGGCTGCTCCAACGGCCAAAGTTTGAACACGTAGAAGTCTGATCTCCCGCTCTGCATCCAGTGGTTTGTAGTCGAAGGCGGTCGTAGCGAGTATCGCCATCTTACCTACTGTGGCCTTTTCTTCCAGTGGATGGAATCTTGCAGATATGAGGCCCACAATGAGGACAGTTATGAAATCGTTTAAGCGTCGGGTCTTAATCTTCACCTAACTTAAAACTTCGTGTCCAAGGGGTCTTCGGGTTGGATAATAGTGTTTATCGCTTTTATGGATGTCATTACAGACCACCAGGCAATGGAATAGTAAGCGCTTGGACCTATCGAAACCCAATGCAATTGGTTCTTCCAGAGCTTGTGAAGGCTTTGTTTCGTATTTGCCTTAAAATCCAACTCCCTGGCTTGGCCTTTTACGGCGAGCCTATGAGAACACTTCTCTCCTTCCCCGCCCCCAACCTCGCTCTGATTATTTGCTGAGCCGAAAATCATTTACCGGTGGCAATCCCCAATTACCATATCAATTTCCTATGTATTAGGGATCAAATTACTTGTTAATCGTACCGTTTTGAAGTATCACGAAAAGCACAAAATAACGTCAATGAAGGAGACGGGGTCCATCGGCGAAGGAATAGGGGCATATAGACTATGTGGTCAAGCTTCGATTTTCGAAAATATTATACCATCTAATACCGACTGAAGACGCAATAAAGGCCCTACAGAAGCTGGGTTCTGCCGGCCATACGGTCTTGTACAAGAGATAACTGTCAGCGTTCCCGGAGAACTCACTTTACTCCTGCATCTGATATTTTATATCGGATCTTGAGAGACGCTACAATGTGAGGCCCCACTCTAAGCGCACGCCTTATCAGATTTTCCTGAGCCATAACTGGCTCGCTGTGTTACGGCGCCGTACGGACCCTTGCTCCCCGTGGCCGTAAGAAAACACGGAGTTGGACTGCGATGTGGGGCTGCTCTCCTTGGTAATGGTAGAGCGCAGTGGAGTATTGGGAAGAAGGGGTTCGCTGAGGACTGGAAACCCACGATGATCGATGTGGAATCTCCTAGGCCGAGAACCTCACGATAAGGGAAAAACTGGGTCTAACGGGAGAGAAAGGAGACGTGGAGAAATTATTATGCGGAATTCACGATGCAACTGTCGCCTTATACACTGCTCCCCAAGGTGGATCTGTGTCCTGCAATTTTTTGTATCGTCATCATCCTTCGGATGATTGTTCAAGGGTCTCGATGGCATACTAGATATTGCGGCGTCCCACGGTCACGGCGGTATTTGATACGTGATTTTGCAGCAATTACGCCGGGCATACGGCCCCGGTTCATTCACGATGAAGGTTAGGTTCCGCTAGATATGACTTAGCTCCGATTTTTCCGTGACGGAGGGCCGAGTTAGATAGAACAAGCAAGTCCTAATAACCGCCGCCACGGACTGGCATGCAGTGAGGTGGAGCCGGCGGTTGGCTTCAACCTCGGCCTGAACCCCCGGCCCCCTGTACAGTCTCCACTACGAGTTAAACGCCAAGATGGATATGCCAAACTCGGTAATCACTAACCAAATAAAGTAGCCGCCTACTGTCACCGGAGCCGCAAATAAATTAGAAAGTCGGACGAGAGCATGGCGATGTTCCTGGGTTTTGCATCAATAAATTACAGCGACTTCCTATGCATTTATACTATAGTATGCATCAACTCGTATAAGAGTGATGGGGTCTTGCCAAAATACTTCCCGGATATACGCCGCACGGCCTCCCTCCGGTGCTTCCAAGACTTAGGAGCTGGTTAAGAAACTTTGGTACCTGATCATTTAATTGGTACGCACCATACGAATTACCATCCCTGTTGGATACATGTTTTTCCTTTTTAAGATGTAGTATGCTCTTAAGCAGTTGACTGGCGTAATACAATGCTGACAGACAAATACATGCAGTTATAGGGTATGTACCAACAGGTGTATGCCGGATCAAGGAACATCGCCGTACTGTAGGTTTCAGGTTCGGAGATTGAAAGGATAGACCCCCGTAGATAGCAGCGCCACATCGCTCACTGAGATGGATCGCCCTATAACGTTGTGGCTCTCTATAAGAATGGTCTACATCCATTGAGATCAAAGCAAAAGAGAGGAGGTATCTATTGCAGATTAGTCATTCGTTAAGTTTGTCTTTCACCATGTTGTATTCACTCGGTTTAGCCGCTCTCCTGGCCGCGCCCTCATTTTCTCTGGCGCAGGTCGTCGGAACCCCTTATGGATTTGCGGCTGGCGTCACTGGTGGCGGCAACGCCACACCCCAGACGCCGGCTGATATCAAGGAGTGAGTTGGGATCCTGTCCCGTGGAGTTCTGGGGGAGCCTCTAGCTAATTTTCGCACCAGGCTGGCCGACTGGCTGGCCGACGACACGCCGCGGGTCATCATGATCGACAAGACGTTCGACTTCGTCGGCAGCGAGGGCTCCACCACCCAGAAGGGCTGTCGCTCGGCCACCATTCCGTGCGACCTGAGAAACGGTGGCCAGGACTGGATCAAGGACACTTGCGACTCCGGGGAGGCCGAGGTCCAGGTCACCTACGACAACGCGGGTACTAACGGTCTGCCGGTGGGCAGCAACAAGAGCTTGGTCGGCGTTGGTGATAAAGGCGTCATTCGAGGCAAGGGTTTGCGAATCCTCGGTGGTAACAACAACATCATCATCCAGAACATTCACTTCACGCAGCTGAACCCGGAGTTCGTCTGGGGTGGCGATGCTATCGGTCTCGAGGGCAACGATGGTGTGTGGATCGACCACTGCAAGGTAAGACTCCCAACCGCGGTCTGGTATTGTCATTGTATTGAACCCCACCGCAGTTCAGCCTCGTGGGTCGCCAGATGTTGGTGACACACTACGACTCATCCAGACTCACGGTCTCCAACTGCGAGTTCGACGGCGTCACTGAGTTCTCGAGCTCCTGCAACGGCGACCACTACTGGACCGCCTTGCTGTACGGGGAGAACCAGAAGATCACCCTGGACCGCAACTACTTCCACGACGTGTCCGGCCGCGCTCCCAAGATCGGCGGTAGCGGTAGCCAGATTGTGCACGCCGTCAACAACTACTTCAGCAACATCGGCGGCCACAACTTTGATATCGGCAAGGGAGCTAGCGTCCTGATCGAGGGCAACGTCTTCGATGGCGCCGACACGCCCATCACCTCTGACAGCAAGTCGTCCGGTGCGTCCGTGTTCACCACTCCCGACTCGAGCAGCGGGTCGACGTGCTCGGGGTACCTCCGCCGAAGCTGCGTCGTGAACTCGCTGACGTCCAGCGGCGATTGGATCAGCCTGACCTCCACCACGCCTCTGTATGACATCGGGATGTCGAAGGGCAATATCGTCAACCCGATGGACGTCACCAAGGTTGCGGACTACGTAGTTAAGAACGCCGGTATTGGCAAGCTCGGAAGCGCGGCGTCTGCCGACTCGGCTGCGGCCCCGGCCACGAAGCCTACGACGACGGAGGCCGCAGCACCCACCACGGCGAAGAAGGCGGCGACTGCGACAAAAGCCCCTGCTAGCTCCGGCTCAGGAGCCGTGGGCATGTGGGGCCAGTGCGGAGGAGCGAACTGGAACGGCCCCACGACATGCGTCTCTGGTGCAAAGTGTGTCAAGCAGAACGAGTGGTACTACCAGTGTCTAGAGGCTTGAAAGTGCTGGTTTGAAAACCGACCTTCTAATTCCCGGAGGTCCTTGTGTACATAGCTTTTGCTCTCGTTTCTCGACGTCCTGTCTAATATGTTTTACTAATAGTTGTTGCCCATTCTCATAGGGAACCAGGGTCGTAATACCTCTATTTCTGCTCCCGATTGCCGCTCTCGAATGACATTTCCCCGGTTGGCCTGATCCCTGGATTACTTCCTATTCGTGCGCTTGCGGCAACGCACACATCGCTGTGCCTTCTCTTTGTCCGCGTTCCAGCCGATGGTACGCTCCGATACCGGTAAGTACTTGGACTGCCATGCGAGTGTGGCTCTTCAGCTCGTCAAAGCCGAACGCTCATAGTACCGCGAAAAAGAAAAAGTCCGGTGAGGCGCTTAACAGTTCTCGCTTGGCATGACGCCGAGATAGGAAGCTGCTCCTTTAGCAAGCCTTGACCTAAATCTTGACGATTGCATAAGCATTAGCCCAAGCCACATCTGCCGAACCCACGATGCCGAGTGGGGTAGTCGGAAAGTTCTCTCATGTTGATTACGTACGCAGTACCAGACAAAGGGAAATTGGGGAACAGGAAAGATTGTGAGGGGCATGCGGAGATCTCGTGTGGGGAATTGTGCGGGGATGCTTGTAGTATTTTCGCCCTTTTACATTTTAGACCTCTCCACCGCGGCGGTTACGAGGTGCAAATCTCACCCATCGAAAGGCAGAGTGGAATAGTCTCGTGATCGACACGATGGGGCAACCTCCTGTCGGCCTTGGTTTGGCAAGAGGGGTTGCCTTCCCCTGCCCGGTATATAATACCTAGTCGATCCCGTCCTTCGCTACCCCACGGTCCTCCTCAAACTCTTAAAGGAGCAACCGCTGTCGGTGACGCCTCCGCGCCGAGTGCGACTGTAGCAGTGACGAGAGACGTTGAGCAGCACCCACCTTGGCGTCGACGCAGAGTCAAGATGGAGCGATTACCGGGCCTCAACGTTGCGAACTTCTTGGAGAAGAAGGCTCTCCTGAGGGCCATCAACTGCGTAGCTGCGCTGTCGATCTTCTTCTTCGGCTATGATCAGGGTTCGTGTTCGAAACGACTAGGCTTCCCGGCCGTCTCTTCTAATTTTGTCATTTCTTTTCCGCATACGGAGATGTGGCATGCGTGACGGCCGACCTCGTGTGCCACAGGATGCTAACGCACAACAGGTATGATGGGCGGTGTTAACAACGCCAAGGACTACATAGACCTTATGGGCTTCGGCCATGTCGACCCCGTGACCGAGGAACCTATCATAACGAACAGTCTCTTGCAGGGTGGGATTGTGTCGGTGTACTACCTAGGCACCTTATTCGGATGTCTGCATGGTGGCTGGGTTGGGGATAAGGTCGGCAGAACCAAGACCATCGCCGTAGGTGCCATATGGGCTATCGTAGGTGCCTGCTTGCAATGCTCCGCCCAGAATGCAAATTGGATGATTTGCGGTAGGTCCTTTCTGAGATCACCTCGGAGAGCGAGGGCAGCTGACATGTATCCAGCCCGAGCAGTGAATGGCATCGGCACGGGCATTCTGAATGCGATCGTGCCGGTCTGGGCGACGGAGACCGCCGAGCATACCTCCCGAGGTAAATTCATCGCCATCGAGTTCACGCTCAACATCTTTGGCGTCGTCGTCGCATACTGGCTCGAATTCGGCCTATCGTTCATCGACCACGGAAACTCCGCCGTGCGGTGGCGGTTCCCCATCGCGTTCCAGATCATCCCGCTCCTCGTACTGCTCGCGTCGGTCTGGTTCTTCCCGGAGTCCCCGCGGTGGCTGGTCAAGGAGGGCCGCGATGAGGAGGCGCGCTACATCCTGCGGCGGCTGCGCGGGTCCGCTGGGGCCGACGCCGCGCGCGCAGAGGCCGAGTACCAGGACATCCGTCAGGTCGTGGCCCTCGAGACCAAGGAGTCCCAGAAGAACTCGTACGCGCACATGCTATTCGGCGTGGGGTCCGGCAAGCTGCACACGGGCCGGCGCGTGCAACTCGTGATCTGGCTGCAGATCCTGCAGGAGTGGGTCGGCATCGCGGGCGTCACCGTCTACGCGCCGACCATCTTCCGAATCGCCGGCTACGGCACGACGAAGAGCCAGTGGATCAGCGGGCTCAATAATATCTTTTACATGTTCGCCACGCTCATCTGCGTCTTCACGCTCGACCGCATCGGCCGCCGCTGGACCCTCTACTGGGGCGCCGTTGGCCAGGGCGCTGCCATGTTCCTCGCCGGGGCGTTCTCTCGACTCGGTCAACAGGCTAGGGCCGGCGGCAATACTGTTCTGGCGGAGTCTTACGGCGCAGCGGCGGCGTCCTTTGTCTTCATTTTCACGTCCGTCTTCGGCGCTACGTGGCTGACCGTCCCGTACGTTCCCCCCTTCCCTCCCCGCATAGAAACAACCCTCTCAGGGAGCAGACGAACAGCTGACACGGTTTCCGTATGCGCAGGTGGCTCTACCCGGCGGAGATCTTTCCCCTACAAGTGCGCGCCAAGGGCAACGCGTGGGGCGTGTTCGGGTGGAGCATCGGCAACGGGTGGCTGACGCTGCTGTGCCCAGTCATGTTCGGCGCCATCGGCGAGAACACGCTGCACATCTTCGGCGCCTGCAACATTCTGGCCATCCCCGTCGTCTGGGCCCTCTACCCCGAGAGCAACCAGCGCACCCTCGAGGAGATGGACCTGCTGTTCGCCGCCGACTCGCCGTGGGTCTGGGACGCCGAGCGCACGTTCGCGCGCCTCAAGGAGGAGCGCCCCGAGCTCGCGCACGCCGCCCAGGCGGGCAGGAAGGTTGTCGATCCCGAGCCCGCCTTTTCCGAGCACCCCTGAGAACCGGCGGCCGTGAATGGCGGGCACAGGTGCTTCATCGGATATGCGGCCTCGTTCGTCGATTCGTCCAGTTCTCCACAAGGCTAGATGTAGAGCAGCCACAAGATAGAAAATAGACTATTTCTCAATAATGAATCATATGGGACAAAGAGATATTTTAATTCCAATAGAATAGCTATCTAATGCCTTCTAAAGGACCGCAATAGAGTTGGACCAATTGAGTCACATTGGTAGCAAGGCAGTACTGCTCGTGGGAACCTGCGGGGAATCGCTTACCCACACTTCAAACACCCGTTAGTACCAAGCTGATCTCTTAGGAACTTTCAGCCACCGGCTTGCCATACTCATGGTGTGGTTCGATTTCAGGCACACTGCTGTCGGGCCTCAGATGGACATTTGCATCTATATAGGCAAGGGCTATAACGCGTCTCTGCAGCGCAGTATTCGATTACCCCTAAATGGGGTTTGATATGGATCTCGGATGC
>QJNZ01000954.1:0-14974 GCA_004155055.1 Monosporascus sp. CRB-8-3
CCCCCCCCCCCCCTTTTTTTTTACAGTTATATCTTTCTTTTATATTTCATACTTTACTTATACGTATCTTTATAACGAAAAATCGTAAAATTAATCGGATTTTAATTTTTTTTTATAGTTAATAAAAAATAAAATAAGTTATAAAAGTCTTTTAAATGATATTATATTATTAAATTATTAAACGATAAGTAATAAATGTTATAAGGTAATTAAATAGCAGCGGGTCGGTACTAGGTATAAAGAAAGTAATATATAGCTCTTATATAATAAACTAATATATAAATAGTACAACTTAATAAAACGATACGCAGGCTTGCAACTACTAAGTTATTATCACAATTATGGAATATATAAAGGTTAAATATATTAACTAATATTAAAATTTATTATATATTATTAAAAATTCGCTAAAGTCGCCCAACATTCTTATATCTTATCTTATTAACCTATTATTTAATTTTTAAATTATTAATAATATAAGCTTTAAATACTTATAAAAACATTTTAATAATTACTTATTTACTTAATTTTATACTAAATAAACCGTGCAGTAATATTTTAAATTCTTGTCGTTATTATTCTTCTTTTTAAAGAAATTTATATTATTATTAAATTTATTAAATTATTATAAAAAAGATTTTAAGATAGGGTCTAATTTTCTTTTTATCTTTTTAATTAATATTATATTTGTAAATTTCTATTTATTTATAATACTAATTTCTAAATTATTATATTTAAAGATATCATTATTTTATAAAATAATATTTTAAAGACTAAAACTTAAAAACCAAATACCATTTTTATTAAAATATAAATATAAGGATATAAAAATATATAAGATAATATAAACTTAAAGATTTTCGTTAATTATTATTTAATATTTTAATTCAATTTATAAAATATAAATATATAATTAGTTAAGTTTTAATAGTGTATTTTAAAATGATTATAATTTCTTTTTCGTATATTTAAACTTAAATGCCTTTAATATATAATTTTTAAGCACTCGTTTAAACCAACGTTTCGGAGTAGTAATAATAAACTTCTATTTTTAAACGTAAAAAAAACTTAGATTAAATATATAAAAAGGATATAAAAAATAAATAAATAAAATTAAAATATTAAATTTATAATAATATTTATTATAAAGATTACTATTTAAAAATTCTTATTATTATATATTATTAAATAGTGTATTTTATAATATAAATATAAAAATTATAATAATTTATTACCGTTTAAAAACAATTTTTAAAAATACGAACTTTTTTAAAGCTTAATTAAAAATTAAAGTATTTTTTTATAGATTATAATATCTGAATTTTCGCGTTATATTTATAATATTACATAATAACTTTAATAAATAATAATTCGAAATAGTTCATTATTATACTTTTAAAAATTTTAACTTTTAAATAACGAGGTAAAATATAACTTACCTATTATTTTTTAAACGTTTAAAGTTACTAATATAAATTAAAACCCGTTAAACGTATAAGTAATATTAAAACTATATTAAAGTATAACTTAGTTAACTTTATATAATAACTTAATTAATTAGTCCGTTCTTTTAAATCTATAATATCTTATAATAAAGTGTATATATTTATTTTTAAAGAAATATACATATAATATAGCATATACTATATCTCTTATTACCTTACTAGGTTTTAAACGTAAACGTGAAAATCTTTTATATCCTTCCTTATTTATTACTTACGCTACGCGGAATTACGTAAAAAACTATATATCGTTTAAAAAACAAACTATAATAATAAGAATTTCTCATAATTATTTAAAATGTCATTAAAAGTTTTTTTATAAAGAGAAATCAATAAATAAAGAGGAACGCATTATAAATATTAAGTAGTACTTTAATAGAGTAAAGTATTAAAAGGGAGTCGGACTTAATTATATTAATATCTTTTAAAAATTCCTATTAAGCTATAATTAAAGTAAAGAAATAATTATTAATAATTTAATAAGGTAAGCTTGTTCTTTTTTACCAAATTCTTAATAAATATAACTTTATTAAATTTATTTAATTATTTTTAAGGAACTTTAAAAAAGTTAAATAATAATCCTATTACCTTTATTCAAGGTGTAACTTAGAAATTTAAAAGATGTAATATTATATTAATATCTTTAAATATTTTTAAAAAGTATGATGATAATTAATATATTTAATATTATTAATTTAATCTTCACTGTTTAAATATAAAGCTTTACCTATTATTATTATTATTAAAATACTTTTAATCATTTATTTTAAAATTAATTATAGTGTTAAAATAAGATTTATCGATTACGGATATATTAGTATAATACTATTATTTTGTATTTTATATTAGAATACAAACCATATAAAAATTTCGGATACATTTATAATATATTTTAATTAAAAAAGCCGAATAAATAAACTATTTATAAACTTTTATATTATATAACAGGCGATCTCCCTAGTGGAGACGTGGCCGTAGAACTAAATTGAACAAATAGATAAATTATGCTATCGGTTACTAAGCTTTACTAAACCCCAACCTTCTTACAGCCCTGAGATTGATCGAGGTTAAAGAAGGTGGCTGGTTTAGAATTTTTAGCCCTTTTTCCTGGCTGATATCTGACACTTTTAATCGTGAAATTGGCGAAAGGTCGCAAAGTAGCTATCTTATACGGACTTAAGGTTTACCGCGAAAAGCTTAATATCTCTTAAGTTATTATTTAAGATTCCCTTTGCCAAACTAGCCAAAAGGTATAAGGTTTATTAAGGTCGAAGCTTATCGGTATTACGCAATTAATTTCGGGATAAAGCTTTTCGTAACCGAAATACAATTTATTATTACCGCGAAAACTATTAATAATTGCCATATTCGAAAATATTAGGTAAAATATTTATCGTATTAATTATTAGTATAATTACTTTATATTTTTAGTTAAGCCTGGATAATATAGCTTAAACCTAACGACCTTATATATAACAAGCGAATATTTTTAAAAAAATATTAATTAAGTAATTAATAAGGTATATTTTAAATTTCGACTATTTTTCGAATTTCGTTATTATCGGTATTATTTAACGAAGTAAATATATTAAATTCCTTATAATTATTAGATTTAAATTTCTTTTTTTGTTTTTTACATCGTTATTATTAGAGTTCTTAATATTAAACGTAAGGTTTATTAAAAGTTTTTAAGTTTATAACAGGTTTTTTGTTATTAAAATTATTATATATTAAATAAAGTAAAATCTAATTTTTTAAATAAAATGAAAATCTAGGATTAATATAAAATCTATCATCAGACGTTATTTTTTATTTGTTTATAAATATTTCTTATATTTTTAAATAATAATAGTAATATTTATTTATTAATTAATAAAAGAAGTTTTATATATTCTCTTAGCATTTCAGTTGTCGTATAAGTATCATTTAAAAGCTATATAATTTATCTGATTCTTTTTATAAATGTAATAATATTAAATATAAGGCAAATTATTATAACCTTAATACTAATATATATATAAGTAATTTCGTTTAAACATAAAATGTATAATTTATAAACCTTTTAAATAAAATCTATTAATATATTTAAAACTTAATAATATTTACCTAGCGTAATTTCATATATTAACCCGATCGTAAAGGAAGATACGGATAATACTAAATTATTTCAAGGTTATTTTATTAATTCTTTTGCAATTAAAGGTTTACAAAAATTCGAAAAATATTAAAATAACGTAAATATAATTGTTAATAAAATTCTTATTTAATAAACTCTTTATAATATTATTTAAACGCACTTAAGAGTTTAATTCAAACTTAATTAACTAGTTTAAAAACATTTTTAAATGTTAATAAAGGCTCTATAATAACGTAATTATAAAATAGGAAATTTAATATAATTTATTATAAGAAATGTTTAAGGAAAATATATTTCTTTTACGTAAGACTTATTGAAAATTAAATATAAATATTTTTAAAGCCGTTATAAAGCAGGTAAAGTAAAACTATAACAACTCTAATATTTATAAACTAATTATTTAATATATAATAAAGAATTTTAATAATTAAAAGTTTCTTATAATATAATGTTAACAATATAATAAAAGAACTAATATAACGACTACCGTGTATATATTATTAAAAGTATATTAGTTATTTATATACAAATATATATTAGCCTTATGTGAGAATATGTACTATTAGGTATCTAGCGTAGCTGATCCATCCACTATATACATACACATTGGTTCTCATAAGCGCGACCGGAAGGTACCTCCAAAAACCGTACCTTTTAAAAGGCCGGATGAAAAACCCGATTAATAGGAATCTTCTGATACGGTAACAAATGCGATTACGTATACGATTGATTGATTAGTTCCTAAAGCCCCTAATCGCGGCTGGTTCAAAAGCCCCCAGCCACCCAATTGTTGCCGACACAATGGCGGAGCCGAAACTCCAATTGGTTAAGCTTTCTAGGCTGGCGCCACCTAGAAAACGGTGTCCCAAGCTGGATTTGTCAGCTAGCAGGGGGTGCTAAACGCACCCCATATACGGAAAGGATCCTTCTGATCGGAAGATATATGTTCCGTTGTTAGGCTATAGAAAAGCTGTACGCGTACGAGAAATATAGGTAACTTAACCTAATATAAAAATATAATTAATATCCCTTATATCTGATAATTAAAAGTTTTATTCGTTTAATTCGCGTTATTATTAATTAATTAGCTATTATTAAGACGATATAAGTTATATATTAATAATAATTATTCGTATATTTTATTAATTATAATAATAACGGTATCGTTAACGTTTTCCGTTATTTATAACGGATTTAAAAATTAAAACCGCTTTAAGGGCGAATTCTAGGTTAAAACGTACGTTCTCGATATATAAAATTATATCGATCCTAATTAATTATTTCCATAACTTATTAAATTAATAAAACCTGATATAACCTCGTATCCGAAATAACGAATCCGTTATACGATACGAATTAATATTTTAAGCGGTTTTTTAATTATATTTATATTTTCCGGAGAAATTTACGAAAAAATCGATTATATTAATTACTTAACGAATACCCTTAAGATAATAACCGAAGGTAGATAAGTTTATAATTAGGATTTTACGGCATATATTTATAAAAATCGCAAATACGATATTTTCCGAAAAAATAATAACGATTTTACAAAATAAGTTCTGGAATTAATATTTCTAGTAATTAAAGAAATAATATTTTTTTTTAGGAAAGAATTTACGGAAATGGTACGTGAAGTTAATTAAATCCGGTAAGGTGTACGATAGCAGGTTTTTAATTAATACTTAACGAAAGTATTGCGAAAGGTTAAAATAAACCTTAAAATCGGTAAAAAAGTTAAACGAATAAATTATAAAGTGGTAAAAGATTATGGCTTAGGAATAACGATATAAAATTTTAAAAACGAAGACGATAATCGTATAGGTAAACGACCTGTATATAGTATTGGTTTTTATTATAAGGATTTGGATAACTATATTCTAGATGGTAAAAAAGACCGAGATTAATAACGGTATGATTAGTTATTAGGAAATGGCAGCTAACTTTTTAAATTACTGGATTATAATCTATTTATAACTTATATCGAAAAATATTAAGGTAACGTTTCTGACGTTTTACGGAATACCCGTAGATTTTTTTAATTAGGACGATTTTAATTAGGAAAAGATTAAGGATAATTTTTAACCGTAAAGGAGGACTTTAGGGCGTAAGCCGAAATAAGGCGGTTGTGAAAATTTTTAAACGGGCCGAAATAATAATAATAATAAACGAAAGCGTTAAAAGTTAAACGTATAAAGGATTTAGTATAAAATGTACTTAAATTTTGCTTATAAGTTACCTTAATGTTATTACGTATTTTTTAACAAAGTTTTAGTAAAATTTAAACTTAATAAGGTAGTTTTAAGGTTAATTTAAAAACGAATTATTTCCGATTAATTTTTAAAGGAAAAAATTAATCGTTTATCGAAAGTTATAAAAAAAATAATTATTTAAGAGATAAATTAATTCTTAAAGGAAGTAAAATAGGTTTTGGCGTATTTTTTAATTTTTAATTAACGTAATACGGTAAACGTTGCGTTTTACTTTTTGAAAAATTTGTTTATTTTAAACTTAAAATTTACGATATATATTTTTAACTTTATTAGCAAATTTCTGAATTATAGGATAACGATTTAAGGCGATAAAATGTATGTAAGGAATAGTTTCGTCCCGATTAAAGGATACGGAAAAGTAAATATATTGTTTTAAAATTTTAAGGGTTTAAAAGCGTTGCGTTTATACGACGTAGCTTATTGTAAGGATTTCGTATGTAACTTAGTATTTTTCCGGCAGCTTTAAAAAAAGGGGTATTGGTAGGATAATTAAAAAATTAATAATTTTATTCGAAATAAATATAATTAAATAATTATTACGTTGATAAATAAGTTTAATTAATTCGTTATCGAAAATATTAACGTAATAATTATTTATGCAGTTTTCGTATTTTATAAACGAAACGTTAATATATATATAGCAAAACTATTACGAATCGGTAACGGTATTATTTAGTACTTAAAATTAAAATATTTTAGGCCCGAAATAATCGCCCAGTTATAGTCCTATATAAAAGGAATACGTTTGAAAAGTTTTATAATAATTAAATACTAAATATGTAATAAGGCGAAAGTTAAAAGGTAAATATGCCGAAAGCCGAAAAAAGGAGCTTTCCGATTAAGATAACGAATTATTATTAATTTTACGGATTTCGAAAAAAACTTTGAAAAATATAAATACGTTATATTCGTTATTAATAGGTATTTAGGTTTTATCTGGGATATTTACTTTAAAAACCGTAAACAAAATATATTGATTATAACGTTCGAATACTTTTTAAAAGTTTTAAAGAACCAGGATAAGGTTTTTTTATAAGTAATCGAATGTAATAACGAGATTTTGAAAAATTATTAATTTCGAAATATATTATAATTGCCTTTTTTTAATATTAAATTCAAGTTTTTAATACCGTATACCTAGGTTTAAAACGGGGGTGCAGAACGTTTAAAGGATATAATTAAGGAGAAAATAATTACGATACGAAGTGGCGTTAAGTTATTTTCGTTCCTGATTGTATATATTTTTAAAGTAGTAATATATTTATATAACCGTACCTTTAAATACGTATTTTTTTGGTAAAGCTTATATAAGGTTTATTATATTTATTTAACGTATAAAGACGGTATTGTAATATGTAATCGGAAGCCTTAATAAGTTTATTTGTAAATGTACGGTTATATAGCTTACGTTATGATAATTACCGTTATAAAAAAAGAATAGAGATTTTAAAAGTTAAATTCCAAAACCTAAATTGGTTTTTTAATTAGTTACCAATTTACGAATAGTTACGAAATCTGGAACTTGTTAATTAATAAGGTTATTGTTATTCGAAACGTATAGTTTAACGAAAAGGTTACTTTTTTAAGTGATATTAAAGATTTAAAAGATAACCTTTTATACGTTATAAAAAAAAAGCTGCAAAACTTATTACGATAGGTAAAAATATTTAATTAGGGTTTATGTTATTTAAATATATAAATATAAGAAAAAAACGAAAATTTAAACGGAATAATTTAATTACCGGTTAAATAAAAAAGGTAATTTTAAAGTGGTATAAGCGTATAAGATATACGGAATGGGGAAAAATAAGTTTATTCGTATAGGATTGATTACTTTTATACGACCGTTATGTTCGAATTATTTCCGTTTTTTAAATAATTATCTTTATTAACGTTTATTTTAATAATTGTTACGATTATTACGCCGACGGAAATAATAAAGGTAACTTTAGGTTTTTGTTATATTATTTAACCCAGGGTAACGGTAAAAGACGAAGGTATTTTACGGGTTATAAACGTAAGTTTTTTATACGTTCCGTATTAAAAGAATGGTTATTAATATAATTATAAAATGTAAAAAACCGCGTTTAACGTAAGACGAATAATTTATTTTGTTAATATAATTAATAATTAGCCGGTAAATTGCAGAAGTTTAAGAAAGTTAATTACCCGAAATACGTATTATTTTAATCGGAAAAATTTTAATACGAAAATATATAAAGTTTTTAAATTGCGAAACTGGATATATAAACGCGATTTATTATTACTGCCGTAAGGTTATAAAAAGTTAAATATATATTTTTTAAAGAAAATATTTCGTAAAGCCGAAAGGGTTTATTTATAAAGTTATAAGAAAATGCGATTTTGGGAAGTTATTAATTAGTTTTTTGTTAAAGGGAAATAAGTTTTAGGGTATATATAAGTATACGTTTATAAGTTCGATAAATATAACTGGTTGCAAAAATGCAAAGTACGTTTCGTTATATAAGGCGATTAATAGTTAAAAAATGTTTGTAGTAATATATATATATTTATTTTAGTTAAAAGGTTATTTAAAACTTTAATCGTTATTATGGTTAAATTCGATTTAAAGTTGAAATAATATAACGTTAATAATATTTTCGTTAACGTTAATTTATTTTACGAAATATATATAAAGATACTTTTAAGATATTTATAACGTAATAAGATATTTTTAATTAAGAAAATTTTATACGGTTTAAGGGAGTTGTTATTATTATGGTAGAAAGATTTTACCGGGACGTTTAAAAGATTGGGATTTAGCCCCGTTTTTTATAAACCTTGTTATTTTATTCGTTAAGGGGTGGTTATTTTTTTTTTCGTAGACGATATTGTGATAATATATCGTAAAGAAAATTAAGATTTCGTTAATTAGTTAATTTAGCAAATTCGGGAACGGTATACCTTTATAGGGGGTAAAGATTTATAATGGTTTCTCGGTATCGAAGTGATTAAAAATAGATTTAATAGAAAAATCTAGTTATTTTAATCCGACTTTATATATAAGCTAATTAATTTAATTTTTAAAAAAAGTTTAAATAGCTTTTTAAAAACGCCTATAATTAACGTTAAGTTATTGCCGAATTTTAATCTGGTTTATTTAAGCTTTGTTAACAAATATTAAAAAAAAATCGGTTTTATTTTTTATGTAATAATTAATACGCAACCCGATATATCTTTTGCCGTATTCCGATTTGCCCGTTTTAACCTGAACTTTAACGACGTATATTATAAAGTTATTAATCGAGTTATATTGTACTTAATCGGGATTAAAGCGTTAACGTTATAATTCGGAGGCGAAAATTTATTAAATACTTAAAATAACGTTTTTTTTTGCGGATAATATAATCGATCGAAAAAGTTTTTAAGTTTACGTTATAAAGCTGTTTAAAGAAATAATAAGATAACGGGCGAATAAGTAAAATATAGTAATTATTTTTATAACCGAAACAAAATTATTATTTTTTACGCAGGTTATAAAAGAAGTTTTGTTTAGCTTTCGATTAATTAAAAAGCTGGGAGTTACCTTAGATGCTGGACCGTTAAATATGTAATGCGATAATTAGCAGACGATACGGTTCGTTAACGCCGACGTTGCCCTGTTATAAACGAAATTGCGGTACGTAAATATATATAATTACTGGTTATAAAAAGCCGTAAAAAGGGATTTAATTAAAGTGGATTATACGCCTACGGGCGATATACTAGTTAATAGATTAATTAAAACCCTGTTACGCGAACTGTTTAAATATTTTAAAAAGCAGCTAGGATTAATGGATATTACGGAAGCCTTTAAACGGCGGAGGAATACCCTGTAAATGATTTTAAAAAAGGAATTAGTTGATTAGGAGGAATTAATCGCCGGAAAAAAGGTCGAATGGAAAACTATGGCTTTAAAAAGTGATAATATGTAACGATTAACGTTATAAATGTTTTAAGGCGTTAAGGAGGTGTGTTAGTTAGCAGAAGGTGCTAAATGCACCTTATATATAGAAAAGATCCTTTTAATTAAAAGATATATGTTCCGTTGTTAGGCTATAGAAAAGCTGTACGCGTACGAGAAATATACGCAACTTAACCTAATATAAGAACATAACTGATGTCCCCTATATCTGACAGGATTCGAACTAACTAGCTCTTGCGATTAATCGCAACAGGGTGCCCAAGCCTACAGCGATTGAAAAGAAGCCACCCAGGCTCGCGACCACTGAGCTATTGGGACATATTAGCCTTATAATTTCTATAAATATACGTATTATAATATTTTATATTTATTTTAAATCTTTATATTATATTATTTCTTATTTAATTTTTAAGTTTATAAATATTATTACTTAAGTTATTTATTATATACTTTATACTTTATATAGCCCTTATATATATATATATATATATATATATATATATATTATATAATTATTATTAAATACTTTAATTATATTATTTTAATATTAATAGTAATATGTTATAAAAAATAACGACTTATTATTTTAATTTTAATGTTAAAGAATTTCCGAATTCGTTCTCTAAAATTAAACTAGTTTAATATAATATTAAAAAAGGCCGGGTTAATACTTAAAAAGTAGTATTAAGCCTGATAAAATATATTAAATAATATAATATCTTTATAAATATTTTATTAAATAAGAATCTTAAATTTTAAATATTTCGCAATTTTAATATATATAATAATGTATATTATTTATTAATTATTTTAAATTTATATTATTATATATATATATATAAAGATTATAGCTAATAGATTAATATATTATATATTAGTATATAATATCGTTTTATTCATTTAAATTACGACTATTTCGATTAATATAATATTAACGATAAGATTAATAAAACAGGTTATTATTATTTTGAAAAAATATGAAGAATAGTAAGTACTTAAACATATTATAATTGTTAATAAACCCCTTTTTTCTCTTAAACAAACTAAAACAGAATAACATTAACCGATTTTATATAATAATGCTGTAAGTCTTTTAGAATAATTATTTATAAATTGATATATTATATTTTACATTATATACTATATTAATTTTAAAATATATAAACTTCTAAAAAACGAACTGGTTATATATTATATAAAGATATTTTTATTATTTCATTAGCTTTTATATATATTACGTATTAAGTGATAGTAATTCCTATTATATTTTTAATATAATATATCTTTTTCTTAATTAATAAACGTTATAAAATATCTTATTATATAAAATCAACTTAGCTTTTATATCTAAGATTTAAAAATTAACCGATATAAAATTATAAATTATATTACTAACTATATTTTAAATTTTATATTATTATTTTCCTTCTGTTTAATTTCTATATCCGGTTTATAACACCTACTTTTTAAAAGGGATAATTTTAATATCGACATTACTATTATATTATTTTCAAAATTCTTTTTACGTTTTATTATATAATTAATAATTATTCTATAATTATCATATATATTAAGATTTTTGTACTTCATTTTTATATATTTAATTTTTTTTTATAATATTATTATATTTATACCTCCGATTATATATTAAAAGTTATTCGTTTTTATTTATATAAATATTTCCGCCGTTACTTTAATTTTAAACGCTTGTTTTAACTTCTTTTAAATTATACGAATTTAGTTTTTTATATTATTTTAACTACTACGGTTTTTACGATGGTATAAAATAGAAACAATTTACTATATTTTAATATATAACTAAGAAAATTAATTTCATGTCTTAATTTCGTATTATATAATTAATTATATCCTATATTAAAGGCGAAACTTAATGTTTTTAATTAAGGTTAAATTTAATATAAAAACTAAACTTACTTTTTACTTAATTAATATAATTATAAATAACTTCATCATTTTAAAACAGGCATAAATGCGGATGTTATTATACGATAAATTGTTAAATATTTTCATATGAAATTATCCGGTTTATTAAATATTATATTTCGAATAATCGGTACATTATTTCCTATAATTTTAAATATATATTTATGTCGTTACCATTGGTAATTTATACATACTATATTACCTATAATTCCATTTTAATATAATTAATGTTATTATATACAATTTAATTTATTAAACATTTAAATAACTTTATATAATTTATCGTATTCTTTTTAATAAAAAAATTATTAATTAAATTTTTTACTAAGAAATAAACATTATAAATTCTATTAATATTAAGTACTTTATTATAAAACTTTGTATTACTTATATTAAACTGTATTTAAATAAAGGCGATAAATAGAATTATAAAAATAAGATAATCTTATTTTTTTTATAATTAGGTTAGTAATTTAAATTATTTCTAAATTTATATAATTTTATCTCTTATATTTAAAAAGGGAATTATTTTAAATTATTTCAAAATATATTTTTTGTTTTTATATTAATTAATTATTTAAATATCTACTTTAATTTCTATTTTAAATTTAATCTTTTTAAACATATTAAAAAAATTTTACGTAACCCTTAAATATTTTAATTCTTTTTTTAGAAAATCCCCCCCGGGTACTCGATAAGTGATGAAAAATTCCTATAGGTAATCCGTATCTATTTTTACATTTGAAACAACTTTGATAGGTAACCCATGGGAGTTGCGTGGTACCTACGGGACACCACGAGTCCGTAGGTAAAAGTACATGCGTGGGTATTCCCTCGCCCTGTCAAAGAGGCTATTGAATTGCTACAGTGGGTTGTTGACTTAGCGGGGTCCTATTCATGTTGAGTTAAAAGAAATACATCCCGACTTTTCCAAGGTCATGTATGCCGATACGGTGGGGGTGTCCCTAGGTGCTTAGGTATCTATTGGATTGAGGTCATCATACCACCTTCTCTAGAAGGAGCATACTTTCCTTTACCACAGCTCGTAGATATAAGGATTAACAAACTGGTTTTCCGTAGCTAGTTTTGCTTGTTAAAATTTTGTTCTTTTCATTCTTCGCAGGTGAAAATCCAGAGCCCGGATATCCCCAAAACACAATGTCTCTTGTGTTGAATCTCCTCAATCGCCAGGACTCGGGCAGACCTGGGCTTGAACCCCCCGAGGGAGTAACTCCGCAATTCGACAACCCGCCCAACAGAAAAACCGAAGCCTATGTGGGGATGATCATCTGTATTGTTGTCACAGCGTTTTGCGTCTTCACTCGTGGAAGCTTCCTGATAATCACAAGAAAAAAGCCGAAGATAGAAGATTGTATGTATCCTGGGCAGTAAGCCATCGTAAACCGCCTTCTAACTACAATCACAGACCTCTCAGTCGCCTCCGTGGTAATATAACTACCCTTTCGGGTCAGTCAACTTCGTGCGTCTATGTCCGCTGATAGTTTCCATGATCAGGCGATTTTCTACTCGTACATCGGAGTCTGTTTCTGGTTTATGGAGGCTTGCGGGTATTACGTTCATCAATGGCATGTTCGCCTGGAGGATTTAGTCGAGATTCAATATGCAAGTGGTTCACAAAGCACAACTCGGCAATTTGGAAAGAGCGTAGCTTAACTGACCGCGGGAGTAGATTGTTCATGTTGCCAGCCTGCTCTACGAGGCGAGCATGGTGACAATTAAAGTAGCCATCCTCCTCGAATGGTTGCGAATCTTTTCACCGACCCGGGACCGCGACGCCTTCTTTTGGACCACCTGGGCACTATTAATCCTGATCATGATGTACTACACAGGGGCTATCTTAGCATTAGTATTATCCTGTATCCCACATGCGAGGATATGGGATAAGTCCATCCCAGGCACTTGCTCAGATACGTCGATCCTCTTCTCCACCAGCTCCTCTATCAACCTGGTATCGGACGTCCTTATGCTAGTTCTTCCCCAGAAGAAGATTTGGAGCCTGAACTTGACGATACAAAAGAAACTGAACATTTCCTTGGCCTTTTCCATTGGTCTCATGTACGGGCTCCCCTTTCCCCCTCCCTCCCGAGCTTCCCCATATCATTATATGTCATGACAGAATCTGCGAAGGCTGAAACACTATCAACTGACTGACTATCTATATGCAGGGCCTGTGCCTCCGCCGCTGTTCGACTCAACGCCGGTGTCCAAGCTTACCGCTCTCCAGACCAGACCTATTCCATTGCACCCATCGCCCTCTGGTGCATGGCCGAAATGACGTGCGGCTTTTTGATCTTCTCCTTACCCGGAGCCCCCAAAGTCTTTGGTGCCGATGGATGTGGGGGCAGATTTGCTACCAAGGCCGGTATTAGGTCATCGGAGTCTATGTCCAAAAGAGCGTGGCGGAGCAACATCGCTTCTTTTGCTTCTCGAAACCGATATCACGAAGTTGATGATCAAGGTATGAATCTGCAGCCCATACGGTCAGGAGGAGTGGGCCTGAGTGAATCTTCTCCAGCGAAAGCAACGCCAACTGAGGGAATTCTGCGCACAACGCGCATAGAGGCAAGAGAGGAACCTGCTAAATCCTGCCCCACTCCCGGTCACGACGCTCGCTGGTGAGCCTTGTGGCCTTGCAGACAGCCAGCCGTGTATCATAATTTCAATCGTTGTATGTTATGGGAGAAGAAGCAGGGGAAGATAGCATCCTCTGGATATACCGTTCAAAACGTACTGCAGAATAAGCGGGCGCGTCCGCTTGCCTCTGCACACGCGCTGCGTTTTCGGTAGCGCCGCGAGAATCCTTATTACTGCCTATAACATGATAATGGGTGGGAAGGTGTCAGATAATAGGGGTCTGGAGGAATAATTCTTCCGACAGCCGTTTAGCGCTACCAAGAGGAATTGGCTCATAATGAGCCAACTGGAGACTCCGAGAGAAGGAGAGGAACAAGACGAAAATGAATACAGAGAACTCGACCCTAATTGACTAGATACACGTGCTATCCGACAATTAAGAGTCACATAGTGCATCTAAGCTATCTGCTCATTACTCGATACACGACCTTTAGTCGATCCACAATGACGACGAATGAATCAGACAACAAAGCATCCTACGGGAGGCGGGGGGGGGGGGGGGGGGGGGGGGGGGGGGGGGGGGGGGGGGGGCGGGGGG